>MU159564.1:163612-181344 GCA_015888305.1 Antheraea pernyi | reverse complement strand
ATGACGTGATAAATGAATTTCTTTTATAAAATTCTTTTAAGTAAAAAATAAGAACAAAACCGCGGTACATATATAGTCGTGGCGCAATCAAAACGAATGCCCATTAATTCATAGAATTTAATTAATAATAAACAAAACTTAATCAAGAAAACTTAATTCATATAAAATTTAGATATTTATAATATTAATAAAACCATAATATAAGAATCTAATAAGAATCTAAATGGGATTCTGCTCGGGCACCTTTAATATCATATCGTATGCAATGTATCGAAGTAGTGCATACCTCGGAGCGCTCGTTGGGACCACACACGTCGCTGCTTCGAATACAAACTAAAGCATAATGTGGACATGACTTACTATATTCTTTTATTGCCCGTACGCATCCAATATATTTAATACTGATAATTAAATATTGAGCTAGTTGTTTAATAAAATCGGCTGAGTAAATTAAGCGCTCGCCTTAGTAGTCCGGTGAAGCTGTTAAGACCTTGCTAGGTCAATAGCGTAGTCAGATTAAAAAAAAATCTGATACCGAATTTATCTTTAAATATAGTATAATTATTCTGTCCGTGTGTAGGCGATTAAAGTTCTCTTAACGGCTGGAAAGATTTTGATGATTTTTTTTGTGTTTAAAGGTGCATTCAAGAATGGTTTAGATTCACAATTGGCACGTAGGTGACGCTGCGATTGAAGTTTAGGATTCTTTGATGCGAAAAATTCTTTAAGCGCGTTGACCGGTATTTTTGGCAGGATATAAACTTATGAGTTCGCAGCAATACATGTTAGTAAAGGGTGAACGGCCGTATTGCGCTTGCATGGCTTGCGTCAGACTAACGTCGCATAATATAGCAACCTGTGTACATTTAATATTGATATTTCGCATTAAGATTGTGCAGTATATGTTTCTATTATTATTCGGAGTGTCAATATATGTGAAAACCAGACTAATGATAGTTTCAATATACAAATTATGAAATCTAAATAATAATACTAAAATAAAAAACTAGACTATAATTATTGTAAAAATTTAAAGTCCGTTGTTCAAAATTAAAATCAGTTAACTCATTTTTTGTTACACATTCTTGTAGCGACATGATTATGTATTTTGTGGAATTCCATTATTTATGTACCGGCGAGCAGTTCAGCCTCGGTCGGCACACATGTAACACGCGTCTCTTGATTAAAGACGAATAAGTGATCTTTGTTTCATTATATCTACAGACGTTAACTAGAGGATGTACCTCCAAATTTTCATTCCATAAAATTAAATTCACTCCACCGCGCTCCTAAAATTTTCACTTCAAAAATGAACTTTCTTATCCATAATATTACAACGTTCGAAACAGCCGCTATAGTACAGAAGCAATAAACGGGCGGGAATTAATAACAGTGGTCTGGCTGTATGTGTGTAACGAACGGTGATCGTTTACCAGGAATAATATTCTCTATTATTTTATTCAAACCTTTCTGCTTACCTTCAAATGTACAATCTATATGTATACAATAACATCACGTAAGTCGGAAACCAGTGGTACAAGTAGCGGCAATTTTGAGTGCTGAATTTATATCTTTAAAAGTTGGGGCAGTGTTTTAGGTGGTAGAGCCACGCTGAAGTTATTACTGCTTTCAGCATGAATGGGTCGGCTCGTCCGGGGTTCTACCACCCTCTCATAGATAACCGACGTGAAGTAACAGTGTTTGCATTGTTGCGTTACGTTCGATCAGTGAGAACGCCGGAGGCCCACTTCCCTTTCCCCCTTCCCCGTCCCATCTCCCCCCTCTCCCCAAACACAGGCTGGCAACGCACTTGCGACTCTCCTGATATTGCAAGTGTCTATGGACGGTGGTGATCACTTAACATCAGGTGACCTGCCTGTTCGTTTGCAGCATATGATATATAAAAAACAACTCAAAACAATGAAATAATTGTGTTGTCTTTTGAATTTTTAAATAATAAGGCTCGATTCACACCATGATGCCGTTCGCGGTTCGATCTCGTTCCAGTCTCGCTCCGGTAATATGTTCTTAAACAAGAAAGAATCAGAGGATTCACACTATCGTATCGCTTTAGTTCCGATTCGATCACGCTCCGGTACCGGTTGGTCGAAAAGATTTTTTTTTATAGTAGCACGGTGAAATGACTGCACTATGCCTGATGGTAAGACCAATACAATCCAAAAACAATGGCGACCACCGAGTGATACACTATCCATCGCCGGTCGCCGCTGTCATGCCGGCCGGTAAAAAGCTGGATATGCACAGGCTGATCTCGAAACGCGACCCGCAGAAGCGAATCACTATGACGGGCTTTTTCGCCATACGCATGGTGGTTGCGACCCAGTCAGGCTGTAAAACCATACCACCCCGCAATATTTGACTGGAGCTAGATCGGACCGAGCATGGCTTGTACCGACACAGTGAATACGTTATTATTTCAACTCCAGTCTTGCTTCCGTCGTACAGACATTACATTTTTCTCCTAGTTATGGCTAGTAATGAATCGAGGAATTCTGAAAAATATACTTTATGCGTGAAATTTATAACATACTAGCCTATGCCTGCGTCTTCCTTCGCGTGGAATAGTTACTTTGGGCTATCGCTAACACGCAGCGGAAGCTTTCAAGAGGAAAAACCCCCAATTTTGAAATATTCTTCATTGGTTCTCCGCTCCTATTGGTGTTAGCGTGATGATATATGATATATGTCAGTACGATAGAGTAACCGCGTACTAACGGACAACATACGTACTGCACCCTCCACACCGGCATAATTTAACCCTAGAAAGATAACCTACGTCGCAGAGGTGCCTGCGTCGGAAATATATTGCTAATTTTTTAGGAAAACGAATAGGTGGCCAATGATTATGTTTTATGGCATATTGAACACAAGTTTTGTCAACTAATACGTGATACACTACCACAATGTCATATCAAAACATGAAAAGCCCTTGAATTGAAGAGAATATATGAATAAACTCAGTACGCAACTAGCCAAGCCATGAATGACAGAGAAACTAGAGACAGAAACTTTGTCGACATATGTTCTGAGCTTCATCGAAAATATTGTTCGAGAACCTTCTGCACAGGATCGTACAATACAAAAAGAGAAACCGCCACAGCATCGGACGAAAGAACACGGTACTTTACGTCTAAAAATAAAATAATGTAAACTTGTACTAAGTACAAATGGATTTTTAGTGGCAGCAAAAGTTACGTTTGCCATGAATACATTTAAAAAAATAAATTATGAGAGATTTTTTTTGACTGATTATATTATAGTCAAAGATCTTATAAGAAAAAAAACTCTTATGTTCATAAAATCATTATAAGTGATTTTGCTCCTGAAGCATAAAGCTGTTGATGTTCGTTATTTTTTCGTAGAGGTCTACTCATTTGGTTTTTAATTATTTGAAATAAATAAATAAAAGCAAGAATGTATGGTAATTTCATAGTTTTAAATATACCTTTTAATATAATAACATTAATTATAAATTTATTTATAATTAATCAATTAAAAACACATATAAAAGAGTGCGCCTTTGAAGCGTATGGTTATCTTTAACGTATGCCGTGGCATGGTTATGTTTCTAGGGTTAAATACTAGAAACAGTAACAAATTGGTTCCACATTCCATGGTTCAGTGCAGTAACAATAATAGTTGTTAAGATAATAAATAGTGTTAGGTTTTATATCAAATTCCCTAAGCACATTACCGATTTGTCGGATAGTGAATTCAACCGCCATACCCAGCAGTTTTTAATGTCTAAAAGATGTTATAAGATGGGTCGATATGTGAACGATGGTGACGTTTGAAAATGGCGCCCTCTCTGTGTGTTCACCAAAAACGTATGTAACTATGTATATTTGAAAAAATGTGTATCAATAGCATCGGCCCGCGACTTCGTTCGCGTGAAAAGTTTCTTTGGGCTAACGCTACCACGCAGCGGAAGCTCTCAAGAGGAAATAAACCTCGATTTTGTAATATTCTTCATTGCTGCTCCACTCCTATTGGTCTTAGCGTGATGATATATACTCTATAGCCTTCCTAGATAAACGCGCTATATAACTCTGAAAGAATTTTTCAAATCGGACCAGCAGTTCCTGAGATTACCCCCTACAACGTCACAAACTTTACCTCTTTATAATATTACTATAGATGAAAAGATAAACCAGATCGAGTTCCTTCTCGATTCTTCTCGATGAGTGGGTTGTTTTTTGGAACTGGTGGTAGTATTGACTTTTATAAGCACCTTCTTAGGGATTAAACTGAATAAAGTATTTATGATATTAAGTAAAATTAAAAATATATCAATATATAGAGTAAGTAGTTTTTGAGGTACGCCGGACGTGCGCATGAGAGACCTCTATCATTTTGTTTACATGTATAACTACTAATATGCCAGGCGGACGTTGTCCTGCCTTTATAATACAAAAAAAAACCTTAAAGTCAACCGCAGCGCCACCTACCGGGTACTATAGTGAATCTAAGCTAGTCTAATCGTAGGTGGTAGAGCCACGCTGAAGCTACTACTGGTATCAGCATGAACGGGTCGGCTCGCCCGGGGTAGTACCACCCTCTCACAGAAAACCGACGTGAAGTAACAGTGCTAGCATTGTTGCGTTTCGTTCGGTCAGTGAGAACGCCGGAGGCCCACCTCCCCTCGTACCTCTACCTACCCCAAACACAGGCTGGCAACACACTTGCGACTTCTCTGCTGTTGCAAGTGTCCATGGACGATTGTGATCACTTAACATCGGGTGACCCGCCTGTTCGTTTGCCTCCCATAATATTAAAAAAAAAAACTTGAATCCACCTGAACACTCACAAAAATTGTATTAAAATCTGTCGAGCCGTTTTGGAGGAGTTCAGTCACATAGATTGACAATAGAATAATATATATAAAGATATATTCTAATTGTTTCTTGTAGTCTATATGAATATTTTCAGCCAAAATCAGGCTTTATGATTGCAAGTAGTTCTGTAATCATCTCTCTTGGACATACAACCTCAATGACTTATTTCTATTAAAAAACAAGGTGTGCCGTACAGACGCGCGATAGAAGTGGATCTTTTGTGTTGCAGGGAAACATATAACAAAAAGACGAAAACACGCGGTGTTACCAAGCCGTCACCCTTCCAAGTCCATCGCGCTCGACGTCGTTTAACTTCGGCGATCGGACGACAACCGGTGTTCCCAACCCTCTACCCGACACAGTGTCTACACCGGCAACTGCATCGTCACACAAAAAGGTTGCGGGTCAGAAATTCAAAGCCGTGCCATAAAAAGTTTAACTTCAAAAACTTTATAAGTACTATTATGGTCCAATATTGATCAATAGATGACCATTACTTAACTGAGATCTTAACTCTCACATATTACTTGTATTCACGTTTCCAAATATTTTTATTTTATTTTTATTGTAGCACGGCAATATGACTACACTATGCCTGGTGGTAAGCACAGTACAATCCAAAAACAATGGCGACCACCGAGTCACACACTATCCATCGCCGGTCACCGCAAGCGTAAAACAAAATGATATCAAAATCAAAAATTAAATAAAATTCAAATCCAAATATATTTTTTTATTTTGGGCCCAAAAAGGCGCTTCTGAACGTCAAACCTACCACCGGTTCGAAAACAACTCAGTTCATCGAGAAGAACCGGCAAGAAACTTGATCTGGTTTTTTTTATTGTAGCACGGCAAAATGACTGCGCTATATCTGATGATAAGCACAGTATAATCGAAAAACAATGGCGACCACCGAGAGACACACTATCCATCGCCGGTCGCAGCTGTCATGCCGGCCCGCAAAAACCTGGATATGCACAGGCTGATCCCGAAACGCGACCCGTAGAAGCGAATCACTATGACGGGCTTTTTCGCCATATACATGGCGATTGTCACTCAGTCAGGCTGTAAAACCCTACCACCCCGCTTTCGCCATTGCCTCGTTCGTTATTCAGCGTGTGCACCACGTGCAGGTGAGATTGGCTTGGATGTCTCAAGTCTTATGATGTTATTAGACAACTTTTACACCCCAAACTATTAATAAAATGATTTCTCAGTGGCAGTATGTTTGAAAACCGCTCTAATCAACGCGGGTTCGAATAAAACCATGCGACGGTTAGTATTGACCACCCTCGAATTGAGCTATAATCCAGCACGTATAGGTGTGTTCTGGCAGCTACACTTAAGCCGTGTTATTAAAAAAAAGTTAAATACGTATTAGATACTTGGTTTAAAAAGGTTTCGTAATAAATTCACCGCGCTCGCCCGAGGCAAGTTCGCGTTATCCTTTTTCACAAGTCTAACCTAACTTAACCAAAGCGAGACAAAGAGCAAGATGGCGAACGATCAGCGACCGCGGTGCGTTTAATATGAGACCTTTTTAAAGCCCGGGTTCAATACGTATTTAACTTTTCTGTAATAAAACAGAAGAAGTTTAAGAAGCAGTCTTCTAGGTAAGTATTTACCATCTTTTAGACAACTTCGTTGTTTAACATCAAATGGTATGAGACACTAAAACCATATAAGGAAGTAGAGTCAATGCCGCAGTCGAAAACAGTGCTTTTGTTTTTTTGGCAACCAATCTCCTAGATTATTACTGCCATTGTCGAGTAGGTTAATAATATTACACGTGTCATGTGGTAATTACAAAGTTTTTACACTTTTGTTACCTTTCAGGGAGTTTTTGTAATATATCAGAATTCTGTATCGTTTGCAGTGAAACTTCTAATGCGACTTCCAACAAGGTTGCGTTAAACGTTTAACGCTCCTGGAGACGGGGAATAAGAAGAGAAGAGCGAGAAAAATAATCAAATATTTCGTACCTTACTTCAATAATCATAATCCCATTGTAAATGTTGTAAATTTGGATATTTGTCCACTCGAAAATGATAATTAAAAGATGCGATCAATTGTGAATTGTAAGCAATGTTAATAAAGTTTGTCTTAAAGAAACAATATGATTCCACTAAAAATCAATTTCTACCCCATCCTATTTTCATTTCCGCATTGCGAAGTTTCACTTACTCCGCGCGGAGGGACTCCACGCACTATTTTTTTGTAGGTGGTAAGTGCCATGCTGATGCTAGTATTGGTTTCAGCATGAATGTGTCGGCTTGCCCGAGTTACTACCACACGACCCACAGAAACACCCACTTGAACGTACCAGTGCTTTTTTATGTTTTACAGGTACGCGCTTAGCAACGATCTCACCTGACAGTAAGTGACGATGAAGCCGACGATGGATCGCGCTTACCTGCTAAATGCCTGTTCACTCTACTCTTGAACACTCCCAAGTTGTATGATGACGGGAAGACACGACGCCGCGAGTGAATTCCAGACCTTAGCCGTACATATAATAAATGTGGAAGCAAATCGCTTCGTACGAATCTCAGTAATATAAACTACATAAGGGTGGAAACCCTCACGGCGTCTGGTCGTCCTCTGATGGAATGGGGACGGTGGAATTAAATCATGTAATTGCTGCGCACACTCTCAGTGCTTGCATTGTTACGTTTCGTTCGGTCAGTGTGAGCGCCGGAGGCCCAAGTCCCCTTTCCACCTTCCCTCCCATTTTCCCTCTTAAATACAGGCTGGCAACGCACTTGTGACTCCTCTATGTTCCTAGTGTCTATGGACTTTTATTTATTATCTCTTTATTATCTTTTTTTATTATCAGGGCGAGACAACGCCTGTCGTGCCCGCTAGTGAAAAATAAAATCCACTACCTACATGACAGACTAAGATTCCCGCCAAAAACTCCCCCAAAACGAGTGTTACAGTTAAATCAAACAATCATTTCCGCGTATACAATTATAAACTTTCAAACTAAAATCAACTTTACACTACTCAAACTCTCGAACGTTATCTAATATGAGAATCAACAAAGGATGTGTAAACATAAATACCACTCCAGAGTCAATCGAAATACTTACACACTTACCGCATCAATCAAATTATCAATTCATGTATAAATGCGATTAAAAGTGCTCTCTCGTGAAGAGGAAAGGCGTTAAACAAACACTATGGGGACATACGGGTGAGCGTTCGCAGCGGGACGCTCAGTTACCGCTTAGATTTTCATTACTACAGTATTACACTCATCACGTATAGAGTCGATGCAGTCAGGAATGGCAATAAATACTTCGTAGATACAGTCACTATTTATTTGGCCAGAGCTTCGCCTTACGATACTTGTTATATAAGAAGTGCGTAGATATCACAGACATCTTGTCTTTTAAAGGCCCATCTATATAAGTCAAAGCGATTATTATTTATACATAATTCCGCAAAATAATTTAAGTAACACAAAAATAATAAAGTATGAAGAAATTAATGTTATTTAAGCTATATAACAATTTTATATAATTATCCTTATTTATGTATCTCGAATGTGTTTACTAATCTGTCTCGACATGTAGATCAGCGACATCTAGCCTTTCATGGCCGAACTATGAAGTCAAAGAATATACTATTTATTATTCATAATGATCAAACTAATGATTCAATTCTATATAATGATATTCTTATTTAAGTCTTATTAAAATCTATATAATAACAATTATTCTTATTTATGTATCTTTATTATGGTGGCGCTAGTTTCAATGTGTCCCTTAATATGGTGGCGCTAGTACCAATGTGTATCTCTAATATGATGGCGCTAGTGTCAATGTATATTTATAATATGGTGGCGCTAATATCAATGTTCCGATCGTGTTGTAGTCTCGTCTCTTGAATGCGATGCAGCGGCACCGGAGGTGGGTGATAACAACAGGGTTTTATTTACCTTGCACTATTTGTTTATGCCAATCTTGCTAGCTGATTTTTTTTTATATCATGGAGGTAAACGAACAGGTGAGTCACCTGATGTTAAGTGATCATCACCGTCCATAGATATTTGCAACAGCAGGGGAGTCGCAAATGTGTTGCCAGCCTGTGTTTGGGGAAGGGGAAGTGGTCTTCCGGCAGTCTCACTCACCGAACGCAACAATGCAAGCACTGCTACTTGACGTCGGTGTTCTGTGTGTCGGGTGGCACTAACCCGGGCTAGCTGATGGCAGCTGAAACCAGTAATAGCTTCAGCGTGCCTCTACCACCCACTTAGAATTAGAACCAGTTTCTTTCGACCTGAAACTTTTCATTCACGAATAAGCACCTTGCATCCATGACAGTAGAATGAAAACACAATGGTGAATTTCAAAATTGCTAACATAGGCATTGGGAAAAAATACTATTACATTTTTAAGCGCATTAGAATGAAAAAAAGTTAAGCTGTCACGGGATGCCTGGCAGATGTGAAACATCGAAATTGTTTTGTATAAGTTAAGTGCATAAAAGAACAGACTTGTGACTCCCCTAATGTTGCAAGTGTCTAGGGACGGTGGTGATCGCTTAAAATCAGGTGAAACCCACCTGTTCGTTTGGGTCCTTTTATTTAAAAAAATAATAATGTAAAGACTGTCTCTAGTTAAGCGTGACAGGGCCGCGCGTTTTAATTTCCCGTATGTTAAAATCGTTAAAGGACGGAACACGAACACAATCATTGGTTCAAGATCAAAAAACGTATTGGTGCAAAGCTCCAACTCGTATCGCCATGTTCGTGTAAAACAATTCATGAGGAACGTTTGGGTATATAATATGTCTAGGTTTTTTTATTATCAGGGCGGAACAATTTTTATGGTGGTAGAGCCACGCTGGAACTATTACTGGTTTTAGCATGAATGGGTCGGCTCGCCCGGGGTAGTACCACCCAACCCACAGAAAACCGACGTGAAGTAACATTGCTTGCATTGTTGCATTTCGTTCGGTAAGTGAGAGCGCCGGAGGCCCACCTAGGCGCTAGTGAAATATATATATATATATAATCCACAACTTACATGAGAGACTAAGAGCCCGCCAAAAACTCCCCAAAAACGATTGTTACAGTTAAATCAAACAATCATTTCCGCGTATACAATTATAAACTTTCAAACTAAAATCAACTTTACACTACTCAAACTCTCGAACGTTATCTAATATGAGAATCAACAAAGGATGTGTAAACATAAATACCACTCCAGAGTCAATCGAAATACTTACACACTTACCGCATCAATCAAATTATCAATTCATGTATAAATGCGATTAAAAGTGCTCTCTCGTGAAGAGGAAAGGCGTTAAACAAACACTATGGGGACATACGGGTGAGCGTTCGCAGCGGGACGCTCAGTTACCGCTTAGCTTTTCATTACTGCAGGTTTTTATTCACCTTGCAATGTTTGTTATGCATGTTGCAATGCCAATCTTGCTAGCTGCTTTATTTTATATCATAGGAGGTAAACGAACAGGTGAGTCACCTGATCTTAAGTGATCACCACCGTCCATAGACACTTGCAACAGCAGGGGAGTCGCAATTGTGTTGCCAGCCTGTGTTTGGGGGAGGAGAAGTGGTCTTTCGGCAGTCTCACTCACCGAACGCAACAATGCAAGCACTGCTACTTCACGTCGGTGTTCTGTGTGTCGGGTGGTACTAACCCGGGCGAGCCGATTCATGCTGAAACCAGTAATAGCTTCAGCGTGCCTCTACCACCTACTTAGAATTAGAACCAGTTTCTTTTGATCTGAGACTTTTCTCAGCATAAGCACCTTGCATCCATTACAGTAGAATGAAAACACAATGGTGAATTTCGAAATTGCTAACATAGGCATTGGGAAAAAATACTATTACATTTTTAAACGTATTACAATGAAAAATAAAATAAGCTGTCACGGGATGCCTGGCAGATGTGAAACATCGAAATTGCTTTGTATAAGTTAAGTGCATAAAAGAACAGACTTGTGACTCCCCTGCTGTTGCAAGTGTCTAGGGACGGTGGTGATCACTTAAAATCCGGTGAAACCAACATGTTCGTTTGGGTCCTATTATATATAAAAAAAATAATGTAAAGATTGTCTCTAGTTAAACGTGACAGGGCCGCGCGTTTTAATTTCCCGTATGTTAAAATCGTTAAAGGACGGAACACGAACACAATCATTGATTGGTTCAAGATCAAAAAACGTATTGGTGCAAAGCTCCAACTCGTATCGTCATGTTCGTGTACTACGATTTATATTTTTGATCATTGTTCGGATGCACACGTCGCGCGTAAACGAAGCGACTTAAAAAACTTATTTATTTATTGAAGTTAATACTTCTTTTGGCGCGTTAGGGAAACATGATGAGAGTAAAATTAACGATGCGCACACACACCGTCACGAAAAACCGACACCCTGAAGTTAGCTATAGTCAACATTTTGTTTCTTTGTATTAAAACTTTCAATGTATTAAATACCTTTTTTTTGTCAGTGTCGTTTTTTCTACAAACGTAGAATATGGCGAAAGATAAAATTTTTGAAAAGATTTTTATCTTGTTACGCCAAAGAAGTATAACTTCTAACGCGTGTACATAAGCATACACACACTTTTTTTTATCAAAGAATGTTTAAAGATTGTAGACTAGTTTTTGCTCGCGGCTTTGCTCACATAACTGAATATTTGATCTACCTCTCAGGAACAATACATTTTTCAGGTTGAAAGGTAAAGTGTCCTTTTTTATAGACTACCCTAGATAACATGTATGGAATACTTCATAATCGATTCTGTAATGAAGGTGTTAAAGCGTAACAAACAAACAAACTCATTTTTGCATTTATAATTTTAGTTTTTTTTTTCTCGATCTGACTACGCTATTAGCCTAGGAAAGCCTTAACAGCTTCACCGGACTACTAAGGCGAGCGCTTAATGCACTCCGCCGATTTTATTTGACGACTAACTCAAGGGTGCACGGCACACCTCGGCTTGGGCTGTTGCCTGACTCATGCAATTCACGAACTAACTGAACTAACCTAAGTAAGCCACATATTCATACTTATACGAGTTATTGAAACATATATATGAGTACCAAGCATACTTTTTTTTTAAGTGGAGAAATCCTACATTGGATACATCTCCCAATGCCGGGGTGACAGTGAGAGGGTTATGCCAGACTCCTACTGGCTAAAACTCCACTGCCGCCTAGTGCATGTGTGTGGACCAAGGAACCGGGTTGACGGAAGCAAACTCCGACGCCCTGGTCACGCGCTCAGATCGCCCTTTGATGGTAATACGGGGAACATCTTCTCATAGCGTGACAAGCCTCTCATTGACCTCATTCAGAAGTTGCTGCTATCCCGTACTTCTTCGTCACGGGTCCTCCTTTCCTTGGCAATGGACGCCACTTTGGTCTGATGGGCCTTTAGAGCTACCGGACCGATGAGGCGAGCGTTTATGTTACTCAGCTTCATGGCAACAAATTCAATGGTGCCAAAGTGGTTGAACCTTGGCTCGGGCTGTTGTTTTTGATGCAACAATGCAATTCCTTTTAATTTAAATGCCAAGTAACTTTTATGGTAACGCAATCGATGAAAAATGTCATCCATGCAAAAAAAGTCGCATCCCTAAAGCCAGTTAGTATGATATAAGAAACAACTCATGAGAATATCAAAAACGATTTGCAATCAGAACCTTCATTAATCGTAATTACCGAGTAAACTCTTTTGATTTAATAAATTAAAAAAAAAATACAAAAAAAAAGAAAACACAACTATCAAAACATAATAAACGGAATCAATAGCATTGTAAGAATGCCACCGCGACTTGGGTGGTCTGAAAGTAGCGGGAGTGGATCATTTAAATTACAACATTATAGAAAGATTATCTACAAAGATTTTTAATAATCAAGATCCAAATGAGGATTATGACGGCTTGTTTGACATCATAAGAACTGAATTTAATAAACACTGCACAAGAAAAGTTATTAGTGTAAAACAAAAAAATAGTTTTAATGAATGGGCTACCTTGGGAATTAAAAAAAGTAGAGATAGTCATAATCCTCATTTGGATCTTGATTATTAAAAATCTTTGTAGATAATCTTTCTATAATGTTGTAATTTAAATGATCCAATCTGCTTTTGGATGTAAGTCTAGTTGTTTTCTTACAATTAACGCTTACAATTTATTTTAACAAGTAGTCCTGTATGATTAGACCGTATCCCAGTAATAATACTACCGCCAATGGTTTCAAAATCAGTGAAAATGTTGTCTATGCAAGATGCAGTTTGAGACGTAGTTCTAGTTGGCTTATTAAAGAGAGGATCCAGGTTAAATGACCTAAATAATGATTATCAAAAGGAGCCCAACTTTGAATGCCTATGCCAGTGAGATACCATGTCGCACGTCTGTGTTGCGTAGTCGGCTACATACATAACATACATGCTTTATTAAAAAGTAGCTTCTACCCGCGACTTTGTTCGTGTGGAATAGTTACTTTGGCCTAACGCTGAAACGCAGCGGAAACTCTAAAAAGGAAAAAGAAGCCCCCAATTTTGAAACATTCTTCATTGGTGCTCCGCTCCTATTGGTCTTAGCGTGATGCTATATAGCCTAAGGCCTTCCTCGATTTATTAGCTATCTAACACTAAAATTTTATTTTTTTCAAATCGGACCTGTAGTTCCTGAGATTAGCACGTTCAAGCAAACAAACTCTTCAGCTTTATAATATTCGTATAGATATAAATTTGAGATATTAAACGCGATGCTCACTGCTAGTTATAGATAAGATTTCTTCATAAATCATAATTAATTGCCGACTCAATGAAATCGTATGTAGAAATCAATTGATTTGAAAACGGTAAATGATATTACAACTCATGGCTATCAAGTGATAGGTCGTCAGAAGAAAAGGAAGTTTTTAATTACAAACACGAAGAATTAAAATTAATTCCACACTAAAACTAGATTTATATGTAATCATGTATGTTTAAAATATAACAAGAATATCTCAGGTAATAAAAGCAGAACAGCTTTTGTAGACTAAGTAGATGATCAGTTAATAAACACTAAACAGAAGTAGGTAAACAAAAAATCTGAGAAATAGAAGTGAAAAGATACATTTTGGATAATTAGCAGACACAATATTGATACTAAAATTATGTAAATAGAAAATCCTTCTGAATGATTTTGGTTATATGTCTATAATAATACATAGATTCAAATAAAAGCAAAAATCTTCTTAAATGAGTTAATGCCTACACTGACCGTTCTGTATTTCACATCTTTGACAAAATTTCGCTCAAACTTTTTTTTCGCGACCTCTCTTTCTTCACAACGGCAAGGTTACTCGTGCTCACTCCCACGTGCGCACTTTTGACCTCTACGTACATCTGCCGTCTTTGTTTAATCATTAGAATTGAAAAGAAATAATTAGATATGATAATATCAACAACTTGTCAAGTGTATACGGTAATTCAAAAATGTTCATATTTGATATGGAATCTATACTAATATTATAAAGCTAGGGGGTTAGTTTGTTTGGTTGTACGCGCTAATCTCAGGTACTACTGGTCCGATTTGAAAAATTATTTCAGTGTTAGATAAGTCATTTATCGAGAAAGGCTATAGGCTATATATCATTACGCTATAGCCAATAAGAGCGGAGCACCAATGAATAATGTTTCAAAATTGGGATGTTTTTCCTTTCGAGAGCTTCCTTATTTTATTTCTCTTATCAAACTGAAAGAGTTTAGAAAATTATCCGATACGAAATATATATAAGAGTTGTTAAGGTATGTATGCTTGGTACACATATATGTTTCAACAACTAATATATCTATGAATAGTTAGTTTAGCTTTCAGATAGGTCGCGAATTGCATGATCAGGCAACAGCCTAAGCCGAGGTGTGCCGTGCACCCTTGAGCTAGTTGCCAAATAAAATCTGCTGAGTGCCTTAAGCGCACGCTTTAGTCCGGTGAAGTTGTTAAGACATTGCTAGATCAATAGCGTAGAGAGATAAAACAAAAACAAGTTATGAACCCATTAAAAACACAATTTAGACTTAGTCTATTATTATTTATGTCCACATTCTTGGTGAGATATCTAGTGTAACTAATTAATTTATTGTTCTAATATGTGTTTAGCATTTGATCATTATCTCACCTCAGGCCCTTTGAAGGCACTTATGAACGTCAAATCTACCACGGGTTCGGAAAACAATCATCGAGAATAACCGGCAAGAAACTCAATTACGTTTATCTTTTGATGATATATTTGATAGGTGGTAGAGCCACGCTGAAGCTATTATTGGTTTCAGCATGAATGGGTCAGCTGATCGGGGGTAGTACCACCCTCTCATAGTAAACCGACGCGAAGTAACAGTGCTTGCATTTTTGCGTTTCGTTCGGTCAGTGAGAGCGCCAGAGGCTCACCTCCCTTCCACTCTCCTCTCCCCCCTCCCTCCCTTTCCCTCAAACACAGGTTGGCAACGCACTTTCGACTCCCCTGGTGTTGTTAGTGTCTATGGACGGTTTTTTTTCTTTTTTAATATCATAGGCAGTAATCGGACAGGTAGGCCACCTGATGTTAAGTGATCACCAACGTCCATAGACACTTGCAACACCAGGGGAGTCGAAAGTGCGTTGCCAGCCTGTGTATGGAGGAAAGGGTAGGAGGAGGAGAGGATTGGGGAAGAGGAGGAGTAGTGAGCCTCCAGCACTCTCACTGACCGAACGAAATGCAGCAGTGCAAGGACTGTTACTTCACGGCGGTTTTCTGTGAGAGGGTGGTACTACCCCGGTGGAGCCGGCCATTCATGCTGAAATCATTAATAACTTTAGCGTAGCCCTAACATCTACTAAAAACGGCAGTAATCACTTAACATCAAGTGACCCACAAGTTCGTTTGTCAGCTATGATATAATAAAATATTTTTATAAAACATAGATAGTCGAAGTTACATTCATTTTAAGTGGATGCACAGAGAAGGGCGTCATTTCCATACGGTAACATGGTTCACATATTGATCCACCCTACAATAGCCTTTAGACATTCAATCCCGCTTGACATGGTTCTTGAACTCACTATCCGGCAAATCGGTAATGTGTTTTGGGACTGTGTTATAAAACCTAATACTATTACCTAAAAAACTGTTTTTGGTCTTAGTGAACCTGAAATATGGAAGGACCAATTTGTTGCTGTTTAGTATTTAAATTATTTTGGTCTTTTACTAAATCTAGCTCATCAGCTCTGAGTTTTATCGCTCCTAAAAGCTCACCACCAGAACTAACCTAGATTACCCCTAGTGTAAATCCAGAGCTGGTCTTAAGATATCAATTCCTGTTTCGCTGAGGACTTTCATCATCAATCTCTAAGAAGCCCACTGTAGGTATCCAAAAACAATCCAAAAACAATGGCGACCACCGAGAGACATACTGTCCATCGCCGGTCGCCGCTGTCATGCCGGCCTGCCTAAGTATCTCTTCACGTTACGCTTGAACCCCATGTCATAGGAAGGAGGGAGCACACTGGCCTGGAGATTGTTCCATAGCTTCTACGTTTAGTTCGTGCCTAGATAGGATTTACCGTAAAACTGTGGTTCCGAAGACCAGCACACATGGTGCGGTTATGAAAAGGAGAGGAAGGGATCTAGTTGAATAACTCTTCAGAACAGTCGCCATGATACAGACGGTAGAACACGCTCAGTGTGGCAATATCTCTGCGCAACTGAAGCGGCTCTGTAATGTCTGCATCATAGTTGGCGGTACTGCAAGAACATTTGTCAGATTCAGGTTTCTGTTGCTTTCCTTCACCGCCAGCCGGAGAGCTGGTGATACTCGCGTCACAGGAAGTGTACCTCTCATTCCCTTGGACGTACGCCCCGGATGGTGCTAAAGAGTTACAAATTTTTGTCCGCTGCACTATTCGATACTCAAATTAGTAAGTGTATACGCGAACTCGAAAAATTCGTTAGTACATGCCTTAGGACTTTATAAATAGGTAATCAACCAGGCACATACATAATTGAATCGTTATATTTCTAAATGACTTGAATCTTATTTTAATCGTTCATATAACATGTATATATATACTTGAAGTTATACTTCGTTTGGCGCGTCAGGGATAAATGATGAGAGTAAATTTTTACGATGCGCGCGCACACCGTCACGAATAACCGACACCCTGAAGTTAGCTGTAGCCAATATTTTGTTCCTTTGTATTTGTTGTTTGTATTTCTTTGTATTAAAACTTTCAATATATTAAATACCTTTTTTCTGTTGTTAGTGTCGTTTTTTCTACAAACGTAGAAAGAATAAAGGAAAAGATACAATTTTTGAAAAGATTTTTATCTTGTTACGCCAAAGACGTATAACTACTAACGCGTGTATATAAATAAGTACACACACACTTTTTATTTCTGTTTTTTTTTACCGAGAACGGATTTCAAATTTTGCTGTTCTTAGTTTTTTTTTTACATTTTCATTTTTTATATACACACAATTTGAAGATCTTAAAAAATAACGTTAAATATTAGTTACAGCTAAAAATGTGTTCAGCTTATCTTTAAATATAACGACACAATTGTCTATAATCGAAACCCTATGCATGGTCTGTGCATTCAAAGATCTTCATGTACCATCAGATATTTAACAATGGAAAGTCGATGCTATCACAAATTTAGATCTATTAGCCCGATATCATTTAACTGTTTTGACAGCTATGCGCCCGGCTTGACAGTTTTGACGTAGCTTGACAGTTCTCGTGACAGTTCGAGTGTTCGACCGTGTAACCAATTAGATTGGTGTAGTTCACAGATGGACGTTACTTGACGAGGTCAGGCTTCGGAGTATTTAAAAAGTACTATACAATACTATAGTATATATATATATATA
>MU159564.1:141293-154111 GCA_015888305.1 Antheraea pernyi | reverse complement strand
TCTTACTGACCGAACGAAACGCAACAATGCAAGCACTGTTACTTCACGTCAGTTTTCTGTGAGAGGGTGGTACTACCTCGGGCGAGCCGACCCATTCATGCTGAAACCAGTGCTAGCTTCAGCGTGGCTCTACCACCTACCAAGTGCTAATAGATGTGAAAACCAGACCGATGTTCATAATTTTAATTTACTAATTACAAAATTTAAATAATTTACACTATAATTGATTTCAATGTTAAGAAAAGAAAAAAGTTATTCGATTGTTTATTGTATATGTCACTTATTTCAATAGTTATATTTTGTCAGCGAGTGATGTAGGTTAGAATCTTTTGGTGAAGCTTCTAGCGTATAAAATATAGTGTTGCAATCATAACTTGGAGGAGTTTTTTGGCGGGATCTCGGTCTGTCATGTAGTGGATTTTATTTTTTATTCATAATCTGTGTTACTTGACTCTATATTGTGTAAAATTGGTGGTGTTTTTAAACGACTTCGAAAAAGGAGGAGGTTACTACGTTCGGTTGTATGTATTTTTTTTTATGTATGTTAATCGATATCTCCGTCAATTATGAACCGATTTTAATGATTCTTTTTTTATTTGAATTGGTTATATACAGAGGTGGTCTGAAGAAAATATAATAACTGAAGAAAATATTCAACCCCTAAGGGGGTGAAATATCGTTTATTTGATTTTCACCCACTTCGTCTCTACGTATTTTCGTGAAATTGGAAAGTTTTGGTCCACTGTCGTGTCCCATGATGGACGAGTATATCTCTATACTTGCAACAAATTTGAAATGTAGGTCGGCATCGACTTCAAATATATTATTAGGTAGTGCAAATATCAATATTTTTTATTTAATTTGGTTAATTTCATAATACATTTATTTTTCGCTTTTTAGTGCCTTATTAGTTTTTCACATCGAAGGCGATTTATTTATTTTTGTAATTTTTTTAATGTAATATAGTATGTTTATTGTGCATAAGTGAAGTGAATGGAGAATAATACCTCGGACCATGAATTCTGAGATGCCACAAAAACTCCACGGAAAGTTCTAACAAGATGGCCGCCATCTTGTTAGTTCATTGAAATTATATCAAGAAACTTGTAATATCGATACTCACTTGACAATGGCAGTAATAGTCTACTAGAAGACTGGTTGCCAAAAATGGAATGGATGAAGAACTTGTAATACTATTAACTACTCGACAATGGCAGTAGTAATCTAAAAGATAAAGTTGCCAAAAATAAAGTTAAATAATAAATCATAACTTGATGGATTTGTTTCAGCTACCAAATTCAAATTGGTTCAATTCAATTCAGTTCAAATTGAACCATTATCACGTAGATATAGGTGTGTTCCAGCAAATGCCCTTGATAGCCAGTAGGTTTAGCGTGTGGTGTAGCGTTACCATCTTAGACTACGTTGTCATTGTCATACAAAGGGGCTTATAGTTTTTTTTTTCTCGAACTGACTATGCTATTGGCCTGTTAAGGTCTTTACAGCTTCACCGGACTACGAGCTTATATTCTAACAGTAGATTATTATTACTAGCTGATACCGGCTATTACACTAGCCTTAGCAATTTTTTTTATATCATAGGAGACAAACGAACAGGTGAGTCACCTAATGTTAAGTGATCACCACCGTCCATAGACACTTGCAACACCAGGAGAGTCACAAGTGCGTGGCCACCCTGTGTTTAAGGAAGGGGGAGTGGAGGAGAGGCGAGCGCTCTTAAATTGCTTCTTACCGTAACAAAATAACATACCTACTCTACTCTAAGCTTCTTTAGTCTTTTGTAGTGCTTATAAAAATGAAGCTACCGTGACATTTTGATGAGAAACGTCTTAACGGTACGGTATGGAAAAGTGTTGTATTTACGCGTTACGCGTTACCGTCGCTACAGTAATCATTAATATGATAACGAAAGTGCTTGTTTGGTTGTTACAATCGTAACAACATGCCTTAACAACTCAACCGATAGTCATGAAAGTTATATAGCTTTATATATACCTTTAACCCAGTAAAAAAATCTTTTAACGAGAGATATAAAATCAAAATCAATAAAATTTAATAAAATTTGGGTCCTGATAAGGTTTTTTTTTTATTGTAGCACGGCAAAATGACTGCACTATGCCTGATGGTAAGCACAGTACAATAATCACTATGACGCGCTTTTTCGCCATGTACATGGTGGTTGCGACCCAGTCAGGCTGTAAAACCCTACCACCCTACTTTCGCCATTGCCTCGTTCGTTATTCAGCAGGGTGCACCACGTGCAGGTGAGGTTGGCTTGGGTGTCTCAAGTCTTATGATGTTATTCGACACCCCTTACACCCTTATGAACGTCAAAACTACCACCGTTTCGGACAAACAACCCACTCGTTGAGAAGAACAGGCAACAACACTCGATCTGGTTTATATTTCCATCATAATTTTTTTTACAAACATAGATAATTACATTCGTTTTTGGTGGATGTACAGAGAGGGGCGTCATTTCCAGACGTCACCATAGTTCATAATATCCATTATATAATAGCAAATGTGCATTAAAAGGGAAAGTAGAAGTTAGTTATAAAAGCCAATTGGCAAGTATTAGCACAGTAGGATAGAACGTGTCGAGACGAAAGCACGTCTTGTTGACTAAAAGATTAAAATAGATTTTTAAAATATCTTATGTACATATAATTAGAATGCAAATCTAACGTGTCTGTACTATGTAAAAAAAAATGTTGCAGTTATTTAGCAACAAGTAATAAAATACATACATACAAATGTCTATCTGTATGTTTGTATGAGAACACCCATCATTGCTAAAATATCGCGTTCATGATAAAATCTCACCAAAATAAATCATAAGGCATATCAAATCAAATCAAAAATACTTTATTCAGTTTAGGCCCTAATAAGGCGCTTATGAACGTCAAAACTACCACCGGTTTGGAAAACAACCCAGTCACCGAGAAGAAACGGCAAGAAACTCGATCGGGTACATCTTTTTAGCATATATATATATTTCAAATACATTATACTTTACAATATCGTTTTTAATGGATGCACAGAGAGGAGTCAATTCCAGACGTCACCTTCGTTCACGTATTGATCCACTCTATAGTAGCCTTTCGACACTAAAACCCGCTTGACATGGTGCTTAAATTTACAGTCCGGCAAATCGGTAATATGTTTTGGGACTTTATTGTAAAACCTAACACTATTACCTAAGAAACTATTACTGGTTTTGCTAAGTCTGAAACATGGGACGACCAGTTTGTCACAGTTTCTAGTATTTAGATCATGCCGGTCTTTTACAAAATGCAGGTTTTCAAAGTTTTTACGGACATACATTAAATTATCAAGATATAATATATATCTATATATATAGATCATATGTTCGAGTAACGTTTAGTCTTTGTTTCATAAAAATCGGTTCACTCTATCAAAAGTTATTGTAATTTTAATGGCGACGCGACTTAAGTACGAGAGAAAGGTGGATAAGTAAATGGACTTCATACATTCAGATGACCTTATTAGTGACTTTTTACATCTGGTTCCAAGCGAACGATGTCACGTGCATAGATAGCTCTAAATATGAATGGATTAATAAAAATAAGCCTTCATGTAAGTCTTTTGATATATGAATAACTACTCTAATATATACTAAAGAGGTAAAGTTCGTGAGTTTGTGACGTTGTAGGAGGTAATCTCTGGAACTACTGAACCGATTTTGAAAATTCATTTACGAATAGAAAGCCAATGTATTTATGAGTCTCATAGGCTATATATTAACCGGAAAAATGAAAAGACTTTTTGGTGGTAGTCGGATTTGCAAAGTAAGTCGGAGAAAAAACGGTCGAACGAAAACGTTTCTTACGGACGCTGCCTTAACGATGAGAGATATATGATTGAGTTGTAGAGCTTGATAGTGTCTATAAAAAAGTCAGCAACAGCATATGTCTAACTTCAAGGTTTTTGAAGTGAAACTTCTTTAGGCGCATGAGGGTAAAATTTTTACAGATGTAACGTCACGCAGGTATGCAACGGAAGTGACGTCATTTGCAGTAAACGCAGATTTTTCATCTATTTTTCAAGTGTCGGAAATCTAAAGTTTTAGATTTGTATAAATATAACTAAGACTTATAAATTAGTTCGCCAAAGAAGTTTCACTTCTGACATGTGTACTTTGTACGCACGCACTTTTTTTAAATTATCAGTGACGTGACGGCTAGTTAATTACATACAATAATTAGGTAGGAATAGAGTTAACATATTGTATGATGTCTTTGTGTCTAATCAATCACAATGGTCTAGTTGTTTGACCGATGATATATCTATTCGATGTCCGCAGATGCGAACCCCAGCATGTACCAACGAATTTTTCGCAATCCGCGTACATTCATTACTTTTAATTGGTAAAAAAATCGGCTGACGGTAAGGGAAAACATCGTAGGAAACCTGAACCTGAAAATGCTCTTGGGAATATATAGAACTGTGGCTGGCGTAGTTATTATGCCCATACCTACCTTCGGCAAGAGGCCTATGACCCTGCAGTGGGTCTCTTACAGGCTGAAGATGAAGATATGTCTTTGACCATTCAATGCATTCTTCTGTCAACAGCGATATGTCGGTACGTACTGAAAATACATTAAATACGGGCTCGAATAGGGATCGTTCGGGAGAAAAAAAAGTTTTAAATTAAATTTTCACGGCCCGAGCATCGAACCGAATTCCCGATTCGCGCCACCGCAACTATTCCAATAAAACTGGTCCGTGGCCCCCTCATACCGCGCATCCCGCACCCTTGTCACTCTAGACAAAATTAAAAGGGTTCATTGAATTAGTCACTTCTTGTAACTGTCCAGGACAGATTATTTGAATCTGTCAACTGTACGAACTTTTATATGACTCTGTACGCGTCGCGTTAACATTTGCCAGTGTCAAAGTTTTGGCAATTTTCAGAAAATTAAATATGTAATTTATAGTTCCCTAATCATTATTTATGTGTAATATCTCTCGTTTTTCATATATATCATAGGAGGCAAACGAACACGTGGGTCACCTGATGTTAAGTGATCACCACCGTCCATAGACACTTGCAACACCAGGGGAGTCGCAAGTCGTTGCCAGCCTGTATTTTTAGGGAAGGGGAGAGGGGGGAGAGAGGGAAGGTGGGCCTCCGGCGCTCTCACTGACCGAACGAAATGCAACAATGCAAGCACTATTACTTCACGTCGGTGTTTCTGTGGGTCGGGTGGTACTCCCCCGAGCGAACCGAGCCATTCATGCTGAAACCAGTAATAGCATCAGCGTGGCTCTACTACCTACCTCGATTGCTGGATTTTTGGGAGTGATTTTAGAAAAGGCACGGAAATGTGTTACAGGAAGTGGAGAAGCGCGCGTTATTTGAATTGACCAATGAGCGCGCGAGAATCAGCTGTGCACAGTGCTCGGTTGTACACTGTTGTGTATAAAATCTGAGCTTATATTTATATGTGTGAACTATATTAATAATTATCTTTACTATTAAACGTATAAAAAAGTTCATCATTCTTAAAAAAATGCGCCGGAGACCCACCTTCCCCTCCCCTCTCCTCTCTCCCTCCTCTAACCCTTCCCCCAAAGGGTGGCAACGCACTTGCGACTCCTCTGGTGTTGTTAGTGTCCATGGACGGTGGTGATCACTTATCATCAGGTGACCCACCTGTTCGTTTGCCATGTATGACAAAAAAAAATGCGAGTATGGGACTATACAAGTATTACTTAAGCACTAAAGGGGAGTGGGAACATCTTCGATTTGCTTATTTTTGATGACATGAATGAGGGATGGGGAGATCTAGATGTGTAGGTCGGATTTATATCTCTATAGGCTATATATATAAATTTCTTCTGTACGTGTGTATGTCACTGAACTCCTCCTGAACAGCGGGACCGATTTGGATCCAGTAGGTGGCGCTGCGGTTGAATTTTATTATTTTTGATTATCAAAGCAGGACGATGTCCGCCTAGTAGACTATAAATTTCTTCTATGTAGACTTGTTAACTGCTACTCATAAATCAGTAAAAAACCAGAACAGGTTAAAAAATATTTATATAAATGTTTACGTAAGCATGAGAGCGAGGGGGGTAATAGCATTGCTTATTTTGCTGACCAGGGGGAGAGAGTGGACAAAATTAACAAAAAGTCTGGTTACGTAATACGTGACCGGCCCCTAAGTAATATGGAATTATTGGAATGAAAATTTAAGTGTGGATATTTTTCAGACATCTACGTCGATTCCTGTCGCTGTTGTAGTGGTAATGCTGACAAAGTTTTTTTGTATTAAAAAGTACTACGTACTAGCCACAGTCCCCACTCGAGTCAGTCTTTGTAGAACCTCCGTCGCTAACCCATGTCTACTTTTACAAGGCAATAAATCTTGATTATTAGTGTATATTTTGGAGTATTATTTTCTCCACCATACACTCGCACATCAGGGACACGAGAAGACAATAAAAACCCCCTACACACTAAACTGTCACCATAATAATGTAATCAAAAAGTTTCCTCGATTTGAAAGAAAATTATTCATCATCATTTCATTACATAGTATAAAACAAAATCTTCTGCCGCGTATGTCTGTCTGTTCGCAATAAACTCAGAAATGTCTAAAAGGATTTTCATGCGGTTTTCACCAGTAGATAGAGTGATTCGCGAGGAAGGTTTAGGTTTAATTTGTTTATATTGTTTGAATACCAGGACAGGACAACGTCCGCCGTTTAGTTAGAAATATATTTAAGTTACTATTGCATATTTACCACAACTATAATGAAACTAGTAAATTGACTTGATATATATTTTATCTCAATTTCATAGTAGATTTTACACATCATATACGATTACTATAAGGTTCGATGGTTTTTTTGTTTTTTTCATGTGTTAAAATTATATGGCTTTTCTTTCTCGAACTGATTACGCTATTGACCTTGAAGGTCTTAACAGCTTTGTTTGAATACCAGGACAGGACAACGTCCGCCGTTTAGTTAGAAATATATTTAAGTTACTATCGCGTATTTACCACAACTAAAATTAAACTAGTAAATTGACTTGATATATATTTTATCTCAATTTCATAGTAGAATAACATTTTAAACATTATATACGATTACTGTAAGGCTCGATGGTTTTTTTCTGTTGTGTTTCTTTCATGTGTTAAAATTATATGTTAAAATAATATGGGTTTTTTTTCTCGAACTGATTACGCTATTGACCTTGAAGGTCTTAACAGCTTCACCGGACTACTAAGGCGAGCGCTTAAGGCACTCAGCCGATTTTTGTTTGAGCAGCTAGCTCAAGGGTGCACGGCACACCTCGGCTTGGGCTGTTGCCTAGTTAATGCAATTCGCGACCTAACTGAGCTAACCTAAGCTACATATTTTTGTTTGATACTGTTTTAATCATTAATGCAGTTAGTCGTGCTAAAAAGAACGATGGCGGTTTAGATGATAGCGTGCTCGGACACAGCGATGGACGTAGGTTCGAATACTTGCAATTGAATCGGAGCGCGCGGTGAAGGAAAACATTGAGACGAAACTATAGCATGGTGGAAGGGTAAGACATCAAGAAGGATCGGAGATAATATCTCAAATATATTTATTTTTTTATATCATAGGGGGCAAACGAACTGGTAGGTCACCTGATGTTTAGTGTCACCACCGTCCATAGATACTTGCAACACCAGAAGAGTTGGCAGTTAGTCGTGCTAAAAAGAACGATGGTGTTTTAGTTGATAGCGTACTCGGACACAGCGATGGACGTAGGTTCGAATTCTAGCAACTGAATCTTAGCGCGCGGTGAAGGAAACTATCGAGACGAAACCATAGCATGGTGGAAGGGTAAGAAATCAAGAAGGATCGGAAATAATATGTAAAAAAAAATTTTTATATCATATGGAGCAACCGAACTGGTAGGTCACCTGATGTTAAGTGTCACCACCGTCCATAGATACTTGCAACACCAGAAGAGTTGCAAGTGAGTTGCCAGCCTGCGTTTGGGGGAATGTGAGGAGGGGGAGAGAGGACGGGATAGGGGGAAGGGAAGTGGGCCTCCGGCGAATAAAACAAATGAGAAATGTTTCTATTTTCATTTATTTATAATACTCTCTATAAATCACTAACTCTATTCCTAAAGGTCGATTTATAAGACTGAAAAATAAAAATATTTGAGTTACAATATTTTGTACAAGGTTATTAGTAATAATAATATAATATTTTCGATTGTATTTCTCTATTCAGTTTTATAAATTTACCTTTATTCGCTAACGTTTGTAAAAGTAGTTATTTGTTGCAAAATGTATATCGACAGGACAGAGCGGAAATGTCATAACTTGCATTTTGGGCAAAATCACTTTTTACCATATTCTTGTATAAAAAAAACCGCTTCGAATGGTCTTATTACTAACGTTACTATTGGTTTCAGCATGCATGGGTCGGCTCGCCCGGGGTAGTACCACCCTCTCATAGAAAACCGACGTGAAGCAACAGTGCTTGCATTGTTGCGTTTCGTTCGGTCAGTGAGAGCGCCGGAGGCCCACCTCCCTTCCCCTCTCCTCTCCCCCTCACTCCCTTTCCCTCAAACACGGGCTGGCAACGCACTTTCGACTCCCCCGGTGTTGTTAGTGTCTATGGACGGTGGTGATCACTTAAAATTAAAAAAAAATCTTAGTTTTCGCTATCTTATGATACCATTTTACATCGATACTTACCTTGGTTTTTTGCCTAGTTTTAGCACTACGCATGAAAAAAAATGAATTTTTGAAATCATTTTTTGGCTCTGGTGTAAAGTTTCAAGTTACGACAATTCCGCTTTCTCCAGTCGACATTCAAATTTTAATATAGAAACTCATATAATATTTTCAAATCAATATTTTGTTACTGTTTGTATTGGAACTCGATTCAAATAAACAAGGAATGGGATACTACTTGATGGACTTCAATGAAACTCCACATATTACATATGAGGATTACAGATAGACCAGTCATACTGTATGCATCTGAGTGCACGAAAGAGACGGACGGGAGTAAATTATACGTGGCAGAGATGCGAATGTCATAGTAGACGTGTGGTGTGACTAGAATGGATAAGATTAAGAATGGGTATATCAGAGGAAGTTTGAAAATAGTACCAGTGATAGAGAATTTGAGGAGTAATGGGTTAGGTAGTGCCCTGCAAATGGGCATGTCATCAAAAGATGAAAACCATGTAACTACAAAAGTTTGAGTATAATCGTGAAGGGATATAAGAGTAGAGGAAGGCCGAAAAATGTATGGGTGGATTGTGTGTAAAAGGTGTGAATATTGAGATGATATCTGATAGGGGAGAGTGTAAAAGGAAAACATGTTGTGCCTACCTTACTTAGGTGGGATAAGGGTAAGATGATGATGGTGAATTACAGATAGACTATAATTTATTAGTTTTAAAATTACTAAAAATATAACGATAAGTCTTGAATAAGTTGGAAAATCCTCTAATCTAGAAGGAATTGCATAAATCGTTGTTGAGTTACAGGAAAATAATGTATGGTACCATCACTTCTAAAGATACAGACGAAATCTGGAAGGAATTGCATAAGCCGTTGCTGAATTACAGGAAGATAATGTATGGTACCATCACTTCTAAAGATACAGACGAAATCTGGAAGGAATTGCATAAGCCGTTGCTGAATTACAGGAAGATAATGTATGGTACCATCAGTTCTAAAGATACAGACGAAATCTGGAAGGAATTGCATAAGCCGTTGCTGAATTACAGGAAGATAATGTATGGTACCATCAGTTCTAAAGATACAGACGAAATCTGGAAGGAATTGCATAAGCCGTTGCTGAATTACAGGAAGATAATGTATGGTACCATCACTTCTAAAGATACAGACGAAATCTGGAAGGAATTACATAAACCGTTGCTGAGTTACAGGAAAATAGTGTATGGTACCATCACTTCTGAAGATACAGAGGAAAATTACTGTTAAAAACATTATTAAGAAACTAGCTAGAACATATTTATAAAACAACTGAACTTGCTTTAATAACGGTGCAGTTTAGTATCATAAGTGTCGTTATGAGTACAATCAATGCCAAACTTTTAGAGCCTCTGAATTTAGTTGCCCTGTATACAAATTTTATATTCATACACTATATGTATCACGACTTCGTCTGCGTGGAACCCTATGTTTTTTTTATGTCATTGGTGACAAGCGAACAGGTGGGTCACCGGATGTTAAGTGATCACCACCGTCCATGGACACTAACAACACCAGAGGAGTCGCAAGTGTGTTGCCACCATTTGTTAGGGGATGGGTTACGGGAGGGAGAGGAGAGGGGAGGTGGGTCTCCGGCGCTCTCACTGACAGAACGAAACGCAAATATGCGAGCACTGTTACTTCACGTCGGTGTTCTGCCTCTACCACCATTTAAAAAAATCAGTAATTATTAAAATCATCTGAATGTATTAAATCCATTAACTTACCTACTTGTCTCTCGTACTTTTAAGTATCGTATCAAACGGGTGTCCATGTCTGAAGACTATTATAGGGCGGACCAATATGTAAACGATGGTGATGTCTGGAATTGCATCCGCCATAATAAATATGAGAATCAAGTATTTTTACAAAAATATGTCCGATGTAAAGATAAACTAGATCTAGTTTCTTGCCGGTTCTTCTCGATGACTGGGTTGTTTTCCGAACCGGTGGTAGCTTTGACGTTCATAAGCGCCTTCTCAGGGCCTAAATTTTATAAAGAATTTTTGATTTTGATATTTTTACTATTTTACAATTTACCAATTCCCAATATTGGTATTCTTTTCAATGTACAATTTTAACGCACTCTTTATCCGTGTAAAACTAATTATTGATGCCCTCAAATACAATTAAAGTTCTTTATCATATTACCATCAGTTAAAGTGGATATCTATTGGCCACTTTATACTATAAGCCTTGATACATTTTTGTCCTGGTTGCCAGATGAATGTGCACCATTTTAAAAGTAGGGAACCTGTTCGATTCGACTGAAGCCATACAGCATAAAACTATCGTTGATGAGAGAAGAAAGACAAGTAACATTACCATACAATTATACGAACGATAAAATCCCAGATACAGTGACTCAGTTCAGTCCATCGTGTGTTTCATACAAGGTATACCTAGTCACTATTGGTGCTGATAATTTTTAACATCATGTTGCAACAAACAACTAACAGAATTTCAAATAATACAAATAACTGGGAGTTGGAATTGAAGTTTTTATTTACAAAATACAATTTATACATTTCATTTTACAATACAACCATTTTGGTTTCGTAATGGAAATCAATTTCTTTCCAAAATACAATTTAATTCGCTTGTTGATACGCTTTCAAGATCAAGACTTACTGAATGCAATGTCGTGTTGGTCTTAATTTTATGACGGTAATTTAAAACAGCAAGATGGAACTCAGACCATGATACGAGAGATCTTTTTAATCTTTGCCTTTCCAAGTGCAACTGTCAAATTGAAAATCTATCACCAAACACCTAGACCTAGGCGTGTCCGACAACTACACTTGGAAGTATTCCATCTAGGTTTAGTGTGTACACTAATTTCGGTCCCATGCTTTTTTTTACATGAAGTTATTTGGTGACTTACACAAAGGTACCATCCATTTTACAATATTAAATTGTAAAACGTATTAAAATTTGATTTTGTTTAAGTTCCATTAAATATTGTGAATGGAAACCAACATCCCAGAATAAACGTTCACTAATACTGCTAGATTGCACAATAAATAACTTAATTACTAATTTGTTAATCTGATTATTTACATTAATCCTACTGTATCGTCACGCTGCGACCTATACGGGGTGAGTAGACGAACGTGATAATTGCAATTACAGAAATTCTTAATTTTCTATTTAGCCTCTTTATGTGTTGACATTTTCTGTACTTCTCATACGCCTGCAATATATTATATGTGTGAAAGAGACAATTGTACAAAATTTTAAGTACATTATTATATTTAGTGATATTATATATTTATTTCACAATTTGTAGGGTAGGTAATAAAAAAAAATTAGTTAGCATCGTCAAGACACACGATAGATGTGAAACTTTTGTATTAGAAGGAAACTTTTTAAATAAAAAATACAACAAAAAGCCAACGTCACACGGTGTTCCCAGGCGGTCACCCATCCAAGTACTGACCACGCCCGAAATTGTTTGACTTCGGTGATCGGACGAGAACCGGTGTTTTCAACACACTACTCGACACAGTGTTTACCCCCATCACTTTTCGTCACACAAATAGGATACCGATCAGAACTTCAAAGCATTTACAGTATCACTTCAAAAATGGTTTTTCTTATTTTTATACGTATTACATACATGAATATCTGCTTGCCCCATAAAGATTGCAGCGTGATGATATCAGCTAAACTACAAACTTTTTACAATAATGTCACTTAAGTAACATCTAAGTTACTGTAGTGCGTTTTCATATTAGCTAGCGGTCGCGAACGTAGTGATGAATTTTCTGTCATTTATAATTTTACAAACTTCTTTTGATAGGCGTAAACAATAAAATCTAATAACAGTCAGAACTGGGTAGGATTTACATTTTTATTTACTTAACACCCCAAGGAAATGTTTAAATTACTTATAAAACGCCATTAAGTTTAACTTAAACAGAATGGCAATAAAAATATCTTTAGAAATAACGTCTATATCCATAATAACTGTTATTCTAACACAGTTGCTGTTATCAACCGTTGTTAGTTATTCAGCTGTTCGTTATTGTGTTGTTTTGTATT
>MU159564.1:72735-138919 GCA_015888305.1 Antheraea pernyi | reverse complement strand
ATTTCTTTCCAAAATACAATTTAATTCGCTTGTTGATACGCTTTCAAGATCAAGACTTACTGAATGCAATGTCGTGTTGGTCTTAATTTTATGACGGTAATTTAAAACAGCAAGATGGAACTCAGACCATGATACGAGAGATCTTTTTAATCTTTGCCTTTCCAAGTGCAACTGTCAAATTGAAAATCTATCACCAAACACCTAGACCTAGGCGTGTCCGACAACTACACTTGGAAGTATTCCATCTAGGTTTAGTGTGTACACTAATTTCGGTCCCATGCTTTTTTTTACATGAAGTTATTTGGTGACTTACACAAAGGTACCATCCATTTTACAATATTAAATTGTAAAACGTATTAAAATTTGATTTTGTTTAAGTTCCATTAAATATTGTGAATGGAAACCAACATCCCAGAATAAACGTTCACTAATACTGCTAGATTGCACAATAAATAACTTAATTACTAATTTGTTAATCTGATTATTTACATTAATCCTACTGTATCGTCACGCTGCGACCTATACGGGGTGAGTAGACGAACGTGATAATTGCAATTACAGAAATTCTTAATTTTCTATTTAGCCTCTTTATGTGTTGACATTTTCTGTACTTCTCATACGCCTGCAATATATTATATGTGTGAAAGAGACAATTGTACAAAATTTTAAGTACATTATTATATTTAGTGATATTATATATTTATTTCACAATTTGTAGGGTAGGTAATAAAAAAAAATTAGTTAGCATCGTCAAGACACACGATAGATGTGAAACTTTTGTATTAGAAGGAAACTTTTTAAATAAAAAATACAACAAAAAGCCAACGTCACACGGTGTTCCCAGGCGGTCACCCATCCAAGTACTGACCACGCCCGAAATTGTTTGACTTCGATGATCGGACGAGAACCGGTGTTTTCAACACACTACTCGACACAGTGTTTACCCCCATCACTTTTCGTCACACAAATAGGATACCGATCAGAACTTCAAAGCATTTACAGTCTCACTTCAAAAATGGTATCCGGTGTTTTCAACACACTACTCGACACAGTGTTTACCCCCATCACTTTTCGTCACACAAATAGGATACCGATCAGAACTTCAAAGCATTTACAGTCTCACTTCAAAAATGGTATTTCTTATTTTTATACGTATTACATACATGAATATCCGCTTGCCCCATAAAGATTGCAGCGTGATGATATCAGCTAAACTACACACTTTTTACAATAATGTCACTTAAGTAACATCTAAGTTACTGTAGTGCGTTTTCATATTAGCTAGCGGTCGCGAACGTAGTGATGAATTTTCTGTCATTTATAATTTTACAAACTTCTTTTGATAGGCGTAAACAATAAAATCTAATAACAGTCAGAACTGGGTAGGATTTATATTTTTATTTACCCCCAAGGACATTTATAATTTTACAAACTTCTTTTGATAGGCGTAAACAATAAAATCTAATAACAGTCAGAACTGGGTAGGATTTATATTTTTATTTACCCCCAAGGAAATGTTTAAATTACTTATAAAACGGCATTAAGTTTAACTTAAACAGAATGGCAATAGAAATATCTTTAGAAATAACGTCTATATCCATAATAACTGTTATTCTAACACAGTTGCTGTTATCAACCGTTGTTAGTTATTCAGCTGTTCGTTATTGTGTTGTTTTGTATTGTATTACAATTAGTAAAAATTACACGATAATCACATAATAGTGTTAAGTTATCTGTCTCTCTTTCACACCCATGCATGGTGTATAATGCTTGCTTATTCGCACGTTGTGATAACACCGACCGATTATCGTCATTCTAACTAATATTATAAATGCGATTGTAAGTTTCTTTCTTACACTCTCAAGTCTTATTTACTCAATTGATTATATGGTGTTAGAGCGATATACAAAAAGACAGAGTATTTTTTTATTTATATAAAGTATGGTTTCTTTAGAATGTAATATTCTTCTATACATATATGTCTGTACTTTTTAGATTTTTGTAAAAAAAAACCGGTTTCTAGGAATAAGTAATACAATATATTACAAATATATTTAATAAAGTCTATTTGATTATAAATCAATTTCAATAAAATCATAAAACATACCTTCGAGTACCATTTAATCTTTGTTTCATAAAAATCGGTTCACTCTATCAAAAGTTATTCTAATTTTAATGACAGCACGACTTAATTCCGATAGAAAAGTGGATAAGTTATTAGACTTAATACATTTAGATGACTTTTTAGTCTCTGTGTTGTACATCAGGTTACACGCGGACAGAGTCGCGGGCACAGCTAGTAGAATATAATAACGACGAATTATGAGCAGAATAGTTATGTCTTCAATAGTCTGTTATCCTTTACATATATCGTTATATATGATTTGGGATAAAAAGGGGGAAAAAAATAGAATTATAATTTAGAATTTTTGTTCCATTTTTTTTTAATTTAATTAAGTTATTTGCTCTTGCATATCGTCGGAAACAACTACAATTAAAATTACACTTATATATAGAGTCTATTCTATAAAAAGGCATGTTATGGACTATCCACGTATAGATCTTGTTGATGCTTCAAATAAAAATAAATAAAATAATATTAACACTTCTAGAAATAATAAATCAAAGATAGGGAATAAAATTGAATGAAAAATTGTATACCAATTGAGTATTTCACTAAACGCGTTCATCACTGCGTTCGCTACCGCCAGTGTTATGTGAAGATACCTTAAGACTAACATCGATTTTGCAACTCCCTCTCTCTTTCTCTAGCCTTCATCTCTAACTCCTCTTCTTCTTTAGTTAGCGGGACCGTGCTGTGGTTGTATAGACCTTGGGCCATGAGCTGTAGCGCGAGCGGGTTCCTCTGTCCAGACGCTTTCTTGATCTTGGCTCGTTTGTTCTGGAACCAGATTTTGATCTGGGCTTCAGCGAGACCCAGTTCAGCTGCCAGGCTCTGCCTCCGTCGCTCTGTGAGGTACCGGTTTTCCGCGAACTCGTGCTGTTGACAAAAACATTATTAAGAAACTAGCTAGAAGATATTTATAAAACAACTGAACTTGCTTTAATAACGGTGCAGTTTAGTATCATAAGTGTCGTTATGAGTACAATCAATGCCAAACTTTTAGAGCCTTTTAGAGAGGGATGGGTTACGGGAGGGAGAGGACAGGAGAGGTGGGTCTCCGGCGCTCTCACTGACAGAACGAAACGCAAATATGCGAGCACTGTTACTTCACGTCGGTGTTCTGTGAGAGGGTGGTACTACCCCAGACGAGCCGACCCATTCATGCTGACACCAGTAATACACCAGTGTGCCTATACCACCATTTAAAAAAATCAGTGATTATTAAAATCATCTGAATGTATTAAATCCATTAACTTACCTACTTGTCTCTCGTACTTAACTCCAGCCGTCATTCAAATCACAATAACGTTTGACAAAGTAGACCGATTTTTATAAAACAACAACTTAATGTTACTCGAGGATATGCTATATAGTTCTTGGTGAGGTTTTATCATGAACACAGTATTTTAAGTAGTGATCCTCGAGTCAAAGAAATCATAAAGCACATCTTCAAGTAACATTTCGTCTTTATTTCATAGAAATCGGTTCGGTCTATTAAAAGTTATTGTACTTTTAATAACGACGCGACTTAAGTACGAAAGAAAAGTACATGAGTAAATGGTCTTAATACATTCCAATGACGTATATCCGATACGAAATATATATAAAGGTTGTTGAGTTATGTATGCTTGGTACACATATATGTTTCAACAACTCATATATGTATGAATAGTTAGCTTAGCTTAGCTTACATAGGTCGCGAATTGCATGTATCAGGCAACAGCCAAAGCCGAGGTGTGCCGCGCACCCTTGAGCTAGTTGTCAAAATAAAATCGGCTGAGTGCCTTAAGCGCTCGCCTTAGTAGTCCGGTGAAGCTGTTAAGACATTGATTGGTCAATAGCGTAGTTAGTTCGAAAAAAAAAATAACAGCTTCACCGGACTAGTAGTAGTAATAGCTGTATTTTCTTTTCAATATAATTGTTACCCGTGCCTTTGTCCACGTGGAATATGTCAAAAAACAATGATATAAATAACAAGGCTTTTACTTATAATGTCATTGGGCGAGTAGTGTAAGCATGCGCTTCAGTTGCGTAGTACTGGGCATTGCCTATTGTGCTTATTAGATTAGCGCTAAATCCCTTTTTTTAAAGTAGCTAAAGTTGTATCAATTGCTTCTTGTAATGACGTCATAACTACATATATACCACTGAAAGCCGTGTTAACATAGGGCGTGCTTTAGCTAGAATTTATTACCGTACTACTCTTTCATATCAATTTACTAAAAAGTTTTTGTTCGAACATTGTAAACAGCCAATTTAATTTATTATTAAACATAATATAGCTCTATATTAACTCGTAGCTAAACCCCGAGCACAGATTAGCATGAAATAAAACTTTCATCTTTAAATCAATTACAAAGTACGACACAAAAGAACATTTAGAAACAAACAATAAACGGGGCTAATATAAATGTGATAATAATTTAACAAAAGAATTGTAAAATACTACAAAATTCCAAATGTTAAATGCATTCAAAGAAGTTGGCAACGAATTACAGTAAACCCAAAAGTCAGGTAAAAAAAGTTGTTTGTCATTTATTTCACTACCTGCTCTCTAAAACCCTCCCCGATACGTTTAAAGTGGGGATCTTCCCCATACCAGATTCCGGACGCTCATTATAAGCGTGCATTTTTATTTGTTACTTCGTGAGAGTTCCGATCCGACTACCGTGCAAGACGGACGTCGCGCTCGTTGCTCTCTTCGATTTCGATACTCGTGATTTAGTGACGTCAGTTATTACTTCGTGAGTGCTCGTTTCCATTGTTCCGATTGGGCACACCTGCGCCGCACACCTGCGTCGCACACCTGCGCCGCACACCTGCGTCGCACACCTGCGCCGCACACCTGCGTCGCACACCTGCGCCGCACACCTGCGTCGCACACCTGCGCCGCACACCTGCGTCGCACACCTGCGCCGCACACCTGCGTCGCACACCTGCGCCGCACACCTGCGTCGCACACCTGCGCCGCACACCTGCGTCGCACACCTGCGCCGCACACCTGCGTCGCACACCTGCGCCGCACACCTGCGTCGCACACCTGCGCCGCACACCTGCGTCGCACACCTGCGCCGCACACCTGCGTCGCACACCTGCGCCGCACACCTGCGTCGCACACCTGCGCCGCACACCTGCGTCGCACACCTGCGCCGCACACCTGCGTCGCACACCTGCGCCGCACACCTGCGTCGCACACCTGCGCCGCACACCTGCGTCGCACACCTGCGCCGCACACCTGCGTCGCACACCTGCGCCGCACACCTGCGTCGCACACCTGCGCCGCACACCTGCGTCGCACACCTGCGCCGCACACCTGCGCGGTGGCGCTTTCGCTGCTGGGCCAACCGCTGGGGCGGCACGATGAAGTCTTTAGAGATCTCGTGTCGCCCCGACTATAGCGGCAGAGGTACACCGGGGGGTTTTTAGTCAGTAGGAGTCTGACATACCCTCACGCTGTCCCCGACGGCGTGAGGGTATCCATGTAGGATTTTCCCCTCGTAAAAAAAAAAAAAAAAAGATAGATCGCGAATTGCATGTATCAGGCAACAGCCAAAGCCGAGGTGTGCCGCGCACCCTTGAGCTAGTTGTCAAAATAAAATCGGCTGAGTGCCTTAGGCGCTCGCTTTAGTAGTCCGGTGAAGCTGTTAAGACCTTGCTTGGTCAATAGCGTAGTCAGTTCGAAAAAAAAAACATTCCAATGACTTTATTAATGGCTGTTTTTACATAAGGCTTCATTCGGACGAACTCGCAGGGATAGCTAGTTATATATATCAAGATAGAATTGAAAATTATAGCATAGAAAACGTGTCCAAAGCCTTAGGAGATTGCTAGTATATATATACAACAATAATTGTTTTACCTTTAGCCTTGCTAACTGAGGCCCGGAGAAAGCTGTACGTGGTCGTTTTTCGTCGTTCGGAACCCCTTCCGCCGGTGGCTTCTTAGGCCTCCGCGTCCTCGGACCTGTTCCCAGATTAAAGTAATGGAATCTTCTAAACACAACCATTAAATTTAAATCCAATAGATTTTGTGCCTCTATATAACTCTAATAAAATCAAATCAAAAATACTTTAATCAGTTTAGGCCCTAATCTTGAAAAGATACACCTGAACTAGTTTCTTGCCGGTTCTTTACAATGAGTGGGTTGGTTGTCGGAACCGGTGGTAGTTTTGACCTTCTTACTTTTGACCGCCTTATTAGGGCAGAAGGTCAAAACTACCACCGGTTCCGACAACCAACCCACTCATTGTAAAGAACCGGCAAGAAACTAGTTCAGGTGTATCTTTTCAAGATATATACATTTAAAATACACGGTACAATTTTTTTTAAGTGGATGCACTGATGAGTCATTTCCAGACAACATCATTCCCATATTGATCCACTCTATAATAGCCTTTTGACACCAAAACCCGCTGGACATTGCGCTTAAACTTATAACCCGGCAAATCAGTAATATTCTTTGGGACTTAATTGTAAAACCTAAAAAACTATTACTACTTTTTTTACTAAGTCTGAAACTTGGGACGACCACTTTGTTACAGTTTCTAGTATTTAGACCATGACAGTCTTTACAAAATGCCGTTTTTCAACGTTTTTACGGACATATATGAAATTATCAACTCTGCCCTAAATTTGAAACGTAATTATCAAAACCTTTGGACGAGGCATTAGGAGAAATCTATATTGTTAAACTTTTCTATATTTCCTTACTAACTGACTACTGAATTCACAAGTGATATCTAAAGCAAGATAGCAATTCCAGAACTATCTTCTTATTTGAAATGAACCTATATTTTACAAATATATAATGAAAACACAATTATTAGGCTGAAGCACATCGAAACTACTGAATATAGCTGCATAGGATTATGATCATTCGATGGGAAGCTTTTCGTAGATGGTTACCTATTGTATTGTTTTAATATTGTACCTATTTTGTAGGCGGTATAGCCACGCTGAAGCTATTACTGGTTTTAGCATAAATGGGTCGGCTAACTCGGAGTAGTACCACCCTTTCACAGAAAACCGACGTAACAGTGCTTGCATTGTTGCGTTTCCTTCGGTCAGTGAGAGCGCCGGAGGCCCACTTCCCTTCTCCTTTCCCTGTCCACCCAAACACAGGCTGGCAACGCACTTGCGACTCCTCTGGTGTTGCAAGTGTCTATGGACGGTGGTATATAAAGTATGGTTTCTTTAGAATGTAATATTCTTCTATACATATATGTCTGTACTTTTTAGATTTTTGTAAAAAAAAACCGGTTTCTAGGAATAAGTAATACAATATATTACAAATATATTTAATAAAGTCTATTTGATTATAAATCAATTTCAATAAAATCATAAAACATACCTTCGAGTACCATTTAATCTTTGTTTCATAAAAATCGGTTCACTCTATCAAAAGTTATTCTAATTTTAATGACAGCACGACTTAATTCCGATGCGACTCCTCTGGTGTTGCAAGTGTCTATGGACGGTGGTGATCACTTAACATCAGGTTACCCAACTGTTCGTTTGCCTCCTATGACATAAAAAAAAATGTTTTAATACCCAATTAAACGGGCGAGAATCATCTAGTGTTTAAACCTAAATAGTATAGGCCTTGTGTTCAATTAGGTATACCTTTCATTTTACAGAAAACGGATTGCTTGAAGTAGTCATAAATTAGTTTTGCAGATTTCTATTGTTTATATAATTAATGGTGCAATACAAACAGATTGAGCAGCGAATCAAGTTTTGACTTCTCACAAATTTATTGCCTCAAAGCAGTAAACATAAGTAAAGGTATAGGAGGATTTAAATGTGGACAAATTATTGATATCCAGCGGTCATAATAGAAAAAAAATTGACTTAAGAATTTGTTAATTATTTAGACACTTCTCCATTTAATACAACATATATAATTAATAACTGTTATAATACATCAAATACCCAAAAATATATATATATATATATATAAAAGCGTGCAAAACTTTAACCACCAACACACATATTTACAACAATTTTGCAATAAAACATACGAATATACATGCAAAAACAAAAAAACATCTAAAACATATGCAACAAACAAAAACACACACATAGAAAATAAAATAGAAACACAAAACACAAAAGCTCCAGCCGTCGATAGACCCCGAGACAAACGATGCAATATCTTAACCAATTCATTTTTGCGTCGAAAATAAAGAAACAAACGCAAACTGTGCTAGGCATAAAATTGGTCAAAATATTCCACCGGCCATCTACCGGGGCTCTGTTGTTTGCTCTTCCAAGTTGAACGATCTTCATTAGGGTCCTGGAAACATTCCATTATTGCTCAAAGACCATCCCATGAAGAATGCATCGAGCCACAATTAATAAAGTGACAAACACAAACTGTGCTAGGTAAAAAATTGGTAAAAATATTCCACCAGCCATCTCTCGGGACTCTCTGTTGTTTGCCTTCCAACTTGAACGATCTTCATTTGAGTCCTGGAAACATTCCACTATTGCTCAAAGACCATCCCATAAGAATGCATCGAGCCACAATTATTAAAATGACAAACACAAACTGTGCTAGGCATAAAATTGGTCAAAATATTCAACCGGCCATCTACCGGGGCTCTGTTGTTTGCTCTTCCAAGTTGAAGGATCTTCATTAGGGTCTTGGAAACATTCCACTATTGCTCAAAGACCATCCCAAAAAATGCCTCGATCTACTCTCGATAGAATGACAAACGCAAGCATGAAATTGGTCAAATAGTTTAGAATATTATCCGATACGAAATATATATAAGGGTTGTTGAGGTATGTATGCTTGGTACACATATATGTTTCAACAACTCATATATGTATGAATAGTTAGCTTAGCTTAGCTTACATAGGTCGCGAATTGCATGTATCAGGCAACAGCCAAAGCCGAGGTGTGCCGCGCACCCTTGAGCTAGTTGTCAAAATAAAATCGGCTGAGTGCCTTAGGCGCTCGCCTTAGTAGTCCGGTGAAGCTGTTAAGACCTTGCTTGGTCAATAGCGTAGTCAGTTCGAAAAAAAAAACATTCCATTGACTTTATTAATGGCTGTTTTTACATAAGGCTTCATTCGGACGAACTCGCATGGATAGCTAGTTATATATATCAAGATAGAATTGAAAATTATAGCATAGAAAACGTGTCCAAAGCCTTAGGAGATTGCTAGTATATATATATAACTATTGTATTACCTTTAGCCTTGCTAACTGAGGCCCGGAGAAAGCTGTACGTGGTCGTTTTTCATCGTTCGGAACACCTTCCGCCGGTGGCTTCTTAGGCCTCCGCGTCCTCGGACCTGTTCCCAGATTAAAGTAATGGAATCTTCTAAACACAACCATTAAATTTAAATCCAATAGATTTTGTGCCTCTATATAACTCTAATAAAATCAAATCAAAAATACTTTATTCAGTTTAGGCCCTAATAAGGCGCTTATGGACGTTAAAACTACCATCGTTTCCGACAGACAACCCACTCATTCATTCACTCATTCATATATGATATAAAAAAATGGATTTGATCCTTGGATTTGTTTTAATACCCAATTAAGCGGACGAGAATCATCTAGTGTTATATATACCTAAATAATATAAGCCGTCTGTTAAATTAGGTATACCTTTCATTTTACAGAAAACAGATTGCTTGAAGTAGTCATAAATTAGTTTTGCGGATTTCTATTGTTTATATAATTAATGATGCAACACAAACAGATTAATCAGCGAATCGAATTTTGACTTCTCACAAATTTATTGCCACAAAGCAGTAAACATAAACAATTGAAAAAGAAAAACAAACGATGGAGAAAATCAACAAATGCAAAATGCATATTTATTCAAAAGTAAAGGTATAAAGGTATAGGAGGTTTTAAATATAGCACCAAATGTGGACAAACTGTTGATATCGAGCGGTCATATTAAAAAAAAATTAGACATAGGCATTTGTTAATTATTTAGACACTTCTCTATTTAATAGGACATATATCATTAATAACTGTTATAATACATCAAATACCAAAAAAAAAAACATATATAAAAGCATGCAAAAATTTAACCACCAAAACATATATTTACAACAAAATGCAATAAAACATACGAATATACATGCAAAAAAAAAACATATGGAATAAACAAAAACACACACATAGAAAATAAAATAGAAACACAAAACACAAAAGCTCCAGCCGTCGATAGACCCCGAGACAAACGATGCAATATCTTAACCAATTCATTTTTGCGTCGAAAATAAAGAAACAAACGCAAACTGTGCTAGGCATAAAATTGGTCAAAATATTCCACCGGCCATCTACCGGGGCTCTGTTGTTTGCTCTTCCAAGTTGAACGATCTTCATTAGGGTCCTGGAAACATTCCACTATTGCTCAAAGACCATCCCATGAAGAATGCATCGAGCCACAATTAATAAAGTGACAAACACAAACTGTGCTAGGTACAAAATTGGTAAAAATATTCCACCAGCCATCTCTCGGGACTCTCTGTTGTTTGCCTTCCAACTTGAACGATCTTCATTTGAGTCCTGGAAACATTCCACTATTGCTCAAAGACCATCCCATAAGAATGCATCGAGCCACAATTATTAAAATGACAAACACAAACTGTGCTAGGCATAAAATTGGTCAAAATATTCAACCGGCCATCTACCGGGGCTCTGTTGTTTGCTCTTCCAAGTTGAAGGATCTTCATTAGGGTCTTGGAAACATTCCACTATTGCTCAAAGACCATCCCAAAAAATGCCTCGATCTACTCTCGATAGAATGACAAACGCAAGCATGAAATTGGTCAAAATATTCCACTGGCCATTTACCGGGATTCTATTGTTTGCTCTTTCAAGTTGAACAATCTTCTGTAGGGTCCTGGAAACATTCCACTACTGCTCAAAGACTATCTCATATATTATACTTTGAGCTAGACTTCCATCGGCTCCGAACTGAATCAAAGCGCTGATGGCTTACTAGTAATGTGCTTGGAAAAGCCCACAATGACGGTGAGCTCCCTTTTTATAAATACTTTCCATATTTTAGCGTCTGATGTCACTCTTCATGTTAAACAGCGATGTTGGTCAGGATATTAAACATATTAGCGCTGATGGCTTTCTAGTAACGTGTTTAGAAACCCTACAACGATCCTGAGCTGTCTTATTCCAAATTTTCAAGGTGGTAGAGCCACGCTGAAGCTATTACTGGTTTCAGCACGAATGGGTCGGCTCGTCCGGGGTAGTACCACCCTCTCATAGAAAACCGACGTGAAGTAACAGTGCTTGCATTGTTGCGTTTCGTTCGGTCAGTGAGAGTGCCGGATAACCCACCTCCATCAAACACAGAGTGGCAACGGACTTGTGACTCTTCTGGTGTTGCAAGTGTCTATGGACGGTGGTGATCACTTAACATCAGGTAACCCATCTGTTTGTTTGCCTCCTATGATATAAAAAAATCTATTTCTACCATCAAGCATGTGGTGAATTGATGATAGAATTGCCCTTGTCGGTCACTTTTACCGATGGATCATAAATCTCTCTAAGTTGATTTAGGATTGCAATATGCTTTCCATCAAGTATAATGCAGTCACTTTGTCTCACCACAATAAAAAAACATCTAATATTGTTAATAATACAATTTACAACAGTAATCAAATGTGAGACGTGACGTAAAACTCTGTAGTCAAGCTTCCTTGAGTTTAAGTAAACTCAGATTTGCTATATTACTGGTATCCATTAATTAATACCTTTTTTTATATATCATAGAAGGCAAATGAACAGGTGGGTCACCTGATGTTAAGTGATCACCACCGTCCATACACCAGAAGAATCGCAAGTGCGTTAACATCCTGTGTTTGGGGGAGCGAAGTGAGAAAGGGGTGGTTGGCTTTATCCGGCGCTCTCACTGACCGAATGAAACGCAACAATCCAAGCACTGTAACTTCACGTTGGTTATCTACGAGAGGGTGGTAGTACCGAAGGCGAGCCGACGCATTCATGCGGAAATCAGTAAAAGCTTCGGCGTGGCTTTACCACCTCTAAAAATTAGCTTACTAAAGAACTTACTAAAAAGGATTACCGGTCTAAAAGAAAAAAGTTAAAAACGATGCGTGCAATAGTATGGCGGAAATCAGTAAAAGCTTCGGCGTGGCTTTACCACCTCTAAAAATAAGCTAAAGAACTTACTAGAAAGGATTACCGTTCTAAAGGAAAAAATGTTAAAAACGATGCGTGCAATAGTATGCGAGACAGAAGTGATCTTTTTGAATTATTCTGAACGTTCGTCTGAATTAACGCGCCACGATGATTATTATTTTGTCTGACACTATCTCATTCTCGCTCAGATAATAACTAACTTCTGCCCTATTCTCTTTCTCTCCAAATATCCATTTCTGTCCTTTTTGCGTAAGAGACGTTGCACTAATATTTGATTTACTCTTATCTTTGTTCAATGGTCTTCGTTCTTCTGTTTATTTGCATTATCTTATTAGAAACTGAGTTTTTAAATGCAAATCCAAAAAGCGACTTTATTCCAACTGACTACTGTAGTAATTAACAAAAGATTTGTGATTATAACTGAATTAGCACACAGTAATTGCAAAATAATGAATATTATATATTATTTATGGAAATAAAAAAGCAAGCTGTGAAAATTGCCAAAGTCTACCATGCAGGCTTATACGCTTATAGTATGGTATCCAAACAATTACACAACAGATGCGATATAAGAATAATCTATCTATATGTAATAAAAATGCAGTTCTTATGCATTTCAAAACTACTTAACATATAGCCATTCGATGAGGAATTTGTCGTATATGATTTTAGGCTTTTTTTTTTCAATTCCATCGACTATTTGCCATTGTTTTAATGTCCAATGAAGCTGGTGAGAATCAATAAAGAAATACAAAATTGCACCTCTTCCCTTTTTTAGTCACAGTATTATATTCTATCTCTTTCTCATAATTAAGAATAATCTAATAATACTTTCTTTTTTTTCGTTCTGACTACGCTATTGACCTAGCAAGGTCTTAACAGCTTCACCGGACTACTAAGGCGAGCGCTTGAGGCACTCAATCGATTTGATTTGACAACTCGCTCAAGGGTGCACACCTCGGCTTGGGCTGAGTTGCCTGACACATGCAATTCTCGTCCTAACCTAACCTTTTTTTTAAGGAAAAAAATAAAACCCTTCCACTTACATTTGTACGCGTGTATGAATATACCATACGTTAGAACTCATAAAGCGGTTTACGCTACAAAGGAATAGATATAATACAAAGCAAAGTTTAAAGACTAATGACTTTTTCCACTGAAGTGCACACCGTCAATACTTTCAAGTAATAACTTTGTTATAGAAGCATACATAAAACGTATAATAAAGTTATAGTATGTATATATAAGCGATTAAAAAAATGGAAAAATCTCACTTATCAGCCATCAATGGGACTCGTACTTACTTCTTCCTATAACAAAAGAAAGATAAACAATTAGAAAAAATCACAAAATCGTCGAAATGATACTTCTACATTTAAACTCAAAAGACTTGCTCTCTTTTGTGTTTGTTGACTTAAAAATCTCTGGAATTACCAGTCATCATTTAAAAAAACTATTAGTATTCTATAGCTTATTTACTAAGGAACGTTTAAAACAAAATCAAGAATAATCTATTCAATTTAGGCCCTGAGAAGGCGCTTATGAACGTCAAAACTGTAGTGTACTGGCCATGTATAAATCTTTATTATAATCACGATGGCCATGCCAGTAAAAAAGACAAATGAATGTTGTGTGCGTTGGCGTCCCTTAATATATAAATAATTGTATAAATTTTTTTTTTTTTTCGAACTGATTACGCTATTGACCAAGCAAGGTCTTGCTTTACCGGACTACTAAGGCGAGCGCTTAAGGCACTCAGCCGATTTTATTTTGACAACTAGCTCAAGGGTGCGCGGCACACCTCGGCTTTGGCTGTTGCCTGATACATGCAATTCGCGACCTATCTGAGCTAACCTAAGCTAAGCTAACTATTCATACATATATGAGATGTTGAAACATATATGTGTACCAAGCATACATACCTCAACAACCCCTATATATATTTCGTATCGGATAATATACTAAACAATTTCAGTTTGATATGGGAAAAAATAAAACCCTTCCAAAAAACTACCACCGGTTCGAACAAACAACCCAGTCATCGAAAGAAACGGCAAGAAACTCGATCGGGTATATCTTTCCATCGTACATATTGCTACAAACATAGATAGTTTATGCAAAGTTTGAGTTCTAAAAAGGATGAGACATTATCGGTGTTATTAAAAAAAAGTTAAATATGTATTGAACCCTGGCTTTAAAACCGTCTCGTATTAAATGCACCGCGGTCGCTGAATGTTCGCCATCTTGCTCTTTTGTCTCGCTTTGGTTACGTTAGGTTAAACTTGTGAAAAAGGATAACGCGAACCTGACTCGGGCGAGCGCGGTGCATATATTACAAAACCTTTTTAAACCAAGTATTTTTATTTTTTTTGTAATAGCTCGGTATTAATCCGAGAAGCTCAGTTCTTGTATACAGCGCTTAGATTTATTTCAATAAAGTCCTCAAATAATCTTATCCAGGTGTACTCAACAGTTGCTGACGAACCTCTGGATACAAGCCCACAAGTCCGGTATCAAGATCTTGCGATGATAAAAATCGTTTAATTACGCCGTAATGTCTTAATTAGGGGTCGACAGTGGGTGGTCGATGTGGTTATACGGGCACACCCACGCGATTAATTGACATACAGATGGTCATATTCATATATACGATGCATGGATATAATTACTTTGACGGATGTGTGAATAAGGGCGATAATATAACGTGGTTAATAGTACGAGTTGTCGGTGAAAGTGTCAACGGTTATGCTTCCTTTGGCGGAAAGTTAACTTCGCTCCCGCACATTCATCGGGCCCTCCTAAGCAGTGTCTCAAGACTAGGTATAATCCTTCAAAGTGGAGCCCTCGAACACGGTGCTAGCACGATACATTAATGCCGCATTCACTAGCCAACAAAAGACATGACACAGCACCAGACACAGGTCTACAATATACACGGAAAGTATATGGGTTCTGTAAGAGACTTTTTTTCCTTTTTGAAGTGAAATTTCTTTTTGTGAGAACATTTTTTGTAAACATTGTGTTGGGTAGAGTGATAAAAACACATATTCTCGGCCGATCATCGAAATTAAGCAACGTCGGGCACAGTCAGCACTTGGATAGGTGACCGCCTGAGACCACACACAGGTCTACAACATACACGGAAAGTATATGGGTTTTGTAAGAGACTTGTTTTCCTTTTTGAAGTGAAATTTCTTTTTGTGAGTTTCCTTTTTGTGAGGCGAAAATTGGTCTGAGTTGTAAACATTGTGTCGGGTAGAGTGATAAAAACACATCTTCTCGTCCGATCATCGAAGTTAAGTTACGTCGGGCGCAGTCAGTACTTGGATGGGTGACCGCCTGGGAAGACCGCGTCATTCTCTCTTTGTTATATTTTGTTAAGTTTTTTTTTAATACTAAGTTGTAGCTAAAATCACTTGATCGTTAATACAATATGTACGCTAAGTTAGTTCGCTTTTCGCATATTCGGATGCAAGTTAACAGAGCTGTCCGAAGTTTTGGTACCCTTGTATTAGTTATCTTTTAGCTGAGTGCTTTAAGTTCTCGCTCCAAAGTCAGGTGAAACTGTCAAAATCATTCGCAGAGATTTGTACCTACATCGTACGACTCGGTGTCTGAACACACTAACTAACCGTCGTTACAAATTTAAATTATAACAGAGAAACATACTGTAATGGATTTTTTTTACAAGGATTATAAAGTCGACAGTCTGTATATGATTTAGTCTTTGACCACGCGGCACGGACACTGCGCGACGGGACACACGCGCTATTGGTTGCTTTGATCCGAACACTAACAAGTTCCACTTTATTTATTTATTTATTTACTTAGATAAATTTAGCTCACTGTGAATCTGTCGCATAGACTATAATTTAGTTTGTCTTTGAAATAGGATATTTTTGAATTTTATTTCTACAAATTTTGGCGACAGAATTTAGGCAAATATACCTACTTTTTTTATTGTAGCACGGCAAAATGCACAGTACAATCCAAAAACAATGGCGACCACCGAGTGACACATTATCCATCGCCGGTCGCCGCTGTCATGCCGGCCTGCGAAAAGCTGGATATGCTCAGGCTGATCCCGAAACGCTACCCGCAGAAGCGAATCACTGTGACGGGCTTTTTCGCCATATACATGGTGGTTGCGACCCAGTCAGGCTAATTTCTTTAATTATATAATATTTTTTTACTAACGCTTAATTATATTTATTACTGACAATATATATAATATAATATCAATTCTTAGATCTAAGCTTAATGTCAATGCTTTTAGATATATCTATTTTTTAATTCAAAATACGTATTTAATAATTGTAAAAGTGATTTATAGTAATTATTCATTTGAAAAGGTATTTCAATATACAAGAGGTTTCTGTGACAAATTTAGTAAGGACCCTTTTCAGTATTTGAAACATGATTTCTTATCTGTTCAGGTCATGTAAAAATAGTTTGTTACCACCAACATGGAAGCTTTTTATTTTGCTATTTTTTTATCCAACATGGAAGCTTTTTATTTTGCTATTTTTTTAAAATTATATTCTAATTTCTACTTAACTCCGATGATTATATTACCGATTTTAAGTTACCGATATTAGATATTATTGTGACTGCTTAGTCCTTATGGCTAAGCTAAGTTAGAGCTTATAATAATATTCTGATAAGTACTCTATCTAACACTATAATCTCGTCAAATTACATCCATCCCTTCCAAGAGTAACGCGGACAAGCAAAAGACACGTCAATTTTATTTATATGTATAGATTACATTTGATACAGTAGAAATAATACCCGGTCGTCTATTTGCATATTTTGACAACCAATCCTTTTACTTTTAAAGCAGTTTTTTTTAATATTATAGGAGGCAAACGAACAGACGGGTCACCCGATGGTAAGTGATCACCGCCGTCCATAGACACTAGCAACACCAGGGGAGGGGGGAGTCACAAGTGCGTTGCCGGATTCAATTCCCTATATAAATAAAAAAGTACCGGATAGATTTCAGTTACAGATTTTTAATATTACTTCTTAGATACTTGGTCCTTTTATAAAAAAAAATGTCATATCTTCGTTGAATATAAATTTCTAAGAAACTACGGCTTCTGTTCATAAATAGATATATTGTTATTATAAAAGTATATTATAGAAGTATACGCTCGTTTCTTAAAAAGTTTTTGTGATATATCACAATTGGTAATTATTATTTGTAATTAGTTCAACTTATGCGTAAATATGAAACTATGTTAGGTAAAATATCACATCATATATGCTCAAGTTCCCGTCAAAACCTCTTACGATTATGGTCGTGTCTAATTTCTATTATTTTATCATTGACAACCGATCTTCTGGTTGTTGCTACCATTGTCGAGTAGGTGATGATTTTACAAGCCTTTTGTAATCATTTAAATGTTGTAACAAGATGGTGGCTACGTTGTCAGAACTTTCGAGGGATTTTTTGTTGCACCTGAGAATTCAAGTTCCATGTTATTATTTCCTATTCACTTGTAGGTAGGTACTCCATCCACAATAATCGAACTATATTACGTAAAATGCCACCGATATTACACAATATAGAATCAAATAACACAAGAATATGAATAAAACCCCGCCAAAAACTCGTCTCTCTAATTAAAAACAACAAAAACGGCATAGATAACAAAAAAAAACACAAAATAGCATATTTAATAACGTTGTAACGTTGCCATGCGACTATCTGTGGAATTCGAAACATTCCACATTCAAAAATATAAATGTAAATACTATGCATAAAACAAAGGAGGAATTTTATTTTTTTACCGTAATTAAAAATTCATTCCCCTTCCGGCCAGTCCGAATTAGGTCGTTTATCAGTTAAGCATTTGTAATCGGTGGAGTATAATTGAAACAGAATGTCTTCATTACGAAACTTCGTTGGTGGCACTGGCATTATACATAAGGCCTAACCGGGTGTACGTTATCTGTGGTTCTGTATTTTTTATTTTTTAATGTAACAACAAGGCTAAGGGGTTATAGTAAACAGATTAATTAGTCCATAGATATTTAGTTTTATAAAATTAAATTATACATTTTTATGAACAACTACCGGGCACGACGGACGTTGACCCGCCCTGATAATAAAAAAACCCTTGAAGTTAGACATATGCTGTCGCTGACTTTTTTGTAGGCATTATCAAGCTCTACAACTTTTATCTAGAACTCAATCATATATCTTTCATCATTAAGGCAGTGTTCGTAAGAAACCTTTTCGTTCGACCGTTTTTTCTCCGACTTTGCAAATCTGACTACCACAAAAAAATCTTTCCACTTTTCGGGTTAATACATAGCCTATGATACTCTCAAATAAGTGATTTTCTATTAGTGAAAGAATTTTCAAAATCGGTTTAGTAGGTCTAGACATTACCCCCTACAACATCACAAACTCACAAACTTTTACCTCTTTATAATATTAGTATAGCAGTATATATTTATTTATAACACGCAGCGGAAGCTCTCAAGAGGAAAAAACCCCGATTTTGAAACATTATTGATTGATGCTCCGCGCCTATTGGTCTTAGCGTGATGATATATAGCCCATAACCTTCCTCGATGAATGAGCTATATAACACTGAAAGAATTTTTCAAATCGGACCAGTAGTTCCTGATATTACCTCCTACAAAGTCACAAACTCACAAACTTTACCTCTTTATAATATTAGTATAGATTATGTACAAAACCGAACTCCGGCTATATCCAAAACGACCAAAAGCTACGGTGAAGACTGTACGCTCGAATTACTTACACTATAAATATCATAGTTCGGGTATATTAGCTTTAATTAATGTATGCATTTACTAAGACGAATTCAAAAAAAAAGCACGTAAAATATCTACATTATCAATCACATCAAGTCAGCCCACCCCGATATGGATAAGTCGTAATGATTTATATTAAGATATCGCCTTTGAAATTGGATTCGTGGGGCAATAAAATGATTTTATAGCCGACTTCCCACAAACATATTGACATAAAAAATTTATTATCTGTGACATAAGTTATATTAAAAATATAATTATATTAGAAATAGGTATCTCGTTCTAACTTAATATTTAAATTGTATACGAATGTGTATTTTAAAACGAACGGACACACAGTCGCGTATGTTTTAGTCTTCGATCAACAATAACTAGATAAAGGGTCACGTACATAATCGAAGCTAAAAGCTGTCCGCGTAAATATATACTTATGTGGCTATTTGTTTACTAAGAAAGGGAGAAAAAAGTTTTAAAACAGTTTTAAGTTCAACCTAATTACAACCATGACACTTAGTAATAAAGTCACAAACGTTCAAAATATTATTTAATACTGACGATAAAACGAGCAAAGTAATAAATTACTCCCGTCGCTTACAAATGAAAAGACAACATAAACAACATTCAGTGTGAATTCAACCTTAACACGTAATGAATAAGTACTTTTTCCCCGTTATTGTGCGTGGTTGGCGAGCCTTGGCCAAACATTTGTACCACAGGTTTAAAATAGGTAATTTTGTTCAAAATTTGATATTATTTGTTAGTTTAAAGCTTAAAATATAACTTATTCAACATGTATTTAGCGAAAGTAAGATACTTCGGCCGTTAAATAGCTTTTTCGGGTATTATTTTTGCATCTTTTGAATACACTGCGGCATTGTGAAACGTGCTTACATTGGCTGTGTTTCAAACAAACTAAAAAAAATAAAAGCTCACATTTCAAGTGAGCTGTTATTTACCGAGACGCATTTTTTGTGCCGACCCGATATCTAGTTATTGTTGATCGAAGGTTTTATTAAAGTGTGAATTTATTTCGCCGCCTAAAACGAGTTTTCGTAGGGGAAAAAGTAGTATAGCGGCTTGTGTACATGTATTATTGATATTTGATAATAAGCTTGTGCAGCCCACCATATGTTTGACGAATTAATAAACTATATAAAAATGTATATAATTGTCACTCAACGTGCCAATAGATCTGAAAACCAAACTAATATTAATAATTTCATTTATTTTATTAACGATTTTTTTTTTATTATAGGAGGCTAATGAACAGACGGGTCACCCGATGGTAAGTGATCACAGCCGTCTATAGACACTAGCAACACCAGGGGAGTCACAAGTGCGTTGCCGGATTCAATTCCCTATATAAATAAAAAAGTACCGGATAGATTTCAGTTACAGATTTTTAATATTACTTCTTAGATACTTGGTCCTTTTATTAAAAAAATCTTCGTTGAATATAAATTTCTAAGAAACTACGCCTTTTGTACATAAATAGGTATATTATTATTATGATAAACAAGGCAGACGAAGTAGTGAGGAAACTTATTCAACATGTATTTAGCGAAAGTAAGATACTTCGGCCGTTAAATAGCTTTTTCGGGTATTATTTTTGCATCTTTTGAATACACTGCGGCATTGTGAAACGTGCTTACATTGGCTGTGTTTCAAACAAACTAAAAAAAATAAAAGCTCACATTTCAAGTGAGCTGTTATTTACCGAGACGCATTTTTTGTGCCGACCCGATATCTAGTTATTGTTGATCGAAGGTTTTATTAAAGTGTGAATTTATTTCGCCGCCTAAAACGAGTTTTCGTAGGGGAAAAAGTAGTATAGCGGCTTGTGTACATGTATTATTGATATTTGATAATAAGCTTGTGCAGCCCACCATATGTTTGACGAATTAATAAACTATATAAAAATGTATATAATTGTCACTCAACGTGCCAATAGATCTGAAAACCAAACTAATATTAATAATTTCATTTATTTTATTAACGATTTTTTTTTTATTATAGGAGGCTAATGAACAGACGGGTCACCCGATGGTAAGTGGTCACAGCCGTCTATAGACACTAGCAACACCAGGGGAGTCACAAGTGCGTTGCCGGATTCAATTCCCTATATAAATAAAAAAGTACCGGATAGATTTCAGTTACAGATTTTTAATATTACTTCTTAGATACTTGGTCCTTTTATTAAAAAAATCTTCGTTGAATATAAATTTCTAAGAAACTACGCCTTTTGTACATAAATAGGTATATTATTATTATGATAAACAAGGCAGACGAAGTAGTGAGGAAAACTAGTGCTACAATTAGAAAGATATTCATAAAATTCGAAAGATATTCCAAACTTTTTGGCGGGATCTTATTCTGTGATTTAGCGGATTTTATATTTTATTCGTAATCTTGTGTTATATGATAAGGCCGTTCATGCTGTACGCATCTGAGTGCTGGGCTACGAAAGAGACGGATGAGAGAGAACTACATGTGGCCAGAGATGCCATGGTGGATGTGTGGTGTAACTCGAATGGATAAGATTAGGAATGAATATATCAGAGGAAGTTTGACAATAGTACCAGTGACGGAGAAGTTGAGGAGTTATAGGTTAGCATGGTATGGGCATGTCACGAGGAGAGATGAAAACCATGTAACTAGAAAAGTGTTGAGTACGATGGTGGACGGATATACGAGTCTATATTTTAAATATTGGTGGCCTTTTTTTTTTTTCTCGAACTGACTACGCTATTGACCCGGTAGGGTCTTCACAGCTTCACCGGACTACTGTATATTGGTGGCATTTTTTGTAATATAGTTCGGTTATTTTACACAAATAAATGGGAATAATACGGAGCATGGGTTCTGAGATACCACAAACACTCCATGGAAAGTTCTAACAGGGGATGACTTGTTAGAACAATTGAATTATCACAGGACGCTTGTAATATTATTATCTACTCGACAATGGCAGTAATAGTTTAGAAGAGGTGCTAAATAAAATAATATAAAATTCGTTTATTAACAGATTATAATATAGTGCATATTTTCCCTTTGTTTTAAAAGTATATAACTAGTGGACACGGTGGATGTTGTTTCGCCCTGATAATAAAAAAGCCTTGAAGTAAGACATATGCTGTCGTTGACTTTTTTGTAGGCATTATCAAGCTCTACGACTTTTCTCTAGAACTCAATCATATATCTCTCATCGTTAAGGCAGCGTTCGTAAGAAACGTTTTCGTTCGACCGTTTTTTCTCCGACTACGAGCAAAGTAATAAATTACTCCCGTCGCTTACAAATGAAAAGACAACATAAACAACATTCAGTGTGAATTCAACCTTAACACGTAATGAATAAGTACTTTTTCCCCGTTATTGTGCGTGGTTGGCGAGCCTTGGCCAAACATTTGTACCACAGGTTTAAAATAGGTAATTTTGTTCAAAATTTGATATTATTTGTTAGTTTAAAGCTTAAAATATAACTTATTCAACATGTATTTAGCGAAAGTAAGATACTTCGGCCGTTAAATAGCTTTTTCGGGTATTATTTTTGCATCTTTTGAATACACTGCGGCATTGTGAAACGTGCTTACATTGGCTGTGTTTCAAACAAACTAAAAAAAATAAAAGCTCACATTTCAAGTGAGCTGTTATTTACCGAGACGCATTTTTTGTGCCGACCCGATATCTAGTTATTGTTGATCGAAGGTTTTATTAAAGTGTGAATTTATTTCGCCGCCTAAAACGAGTTTTCGTAGGGGAAAAAGTAGTATAGCGGCTTGTGTACATGTATTATTGATATTTGATAATAAGCTTGTGCAGCCCACCATATGTTTGACGAATTAATAAACTATATAAAAATGTATATAATTGTCACTCAACGTGCCAATAGATCTGAAAACCAAACTAATATTAATAATTTCATTTATTTTATTAACGATTTTTTTTTTATTATTATAGGAGGCTAATGAACAGACGGGTCACCCGATGGTAAGTGATCACAGCCGTCTATAGACACTAGCAACACCAGGGGAGTCACAAGTGCGTTGCCGGATTCAATTCCCTATATAAATAAAAAAGTATCGGATAGATTTCAGTTACAGATTTTTAATATTACTTCTTAGATACTTGGTCCTTTTATTAAAAAAATGTCATTTCTTCGTTGAATATAAATTTCTAAGAAACTACGGCTTCTGTTCATAAATAGATATATTGTTATTATAAAAAACCAAGGCAGACGAAGTAGTGAGTCAAACTAGTGCTACAATTAGAAAGATATTCATAAAATTAGATCGACATTCCAAACTTTTTGGCGGGATCTTATTCTGTGATTTAGCGGATTTTATTTGTAATCTTGTGTTATATGATAAGGCCGGTTATGTTGTACGCATCTGAGTGCTGGGCTACGAAAGAGACGGATGAGAGAAAACTACATGTGGCAGAGATGCCATGGTGGATGTGTGGTGTAACTCGAATGGATAAGATTAGGAATGAATATATCAGAGGAAGTTTGACAATAGTACCAGTGACGGAGAAGTTGAGGAGTTATAGGTTAGCATGGTATGGGCATGTCACGAGGAGAGATGAAAACCATGTAACTAGAAAAGTGTTGAGTACGATGGTGGACGGATATACGAGTAGGGGAAGACCGAAAAAGGTATGGATGGACTGTGTGAAAAATGAAATGTGCGTAAAAGGTGTGAATACTGAGATGATATTTGACAGGGGAGAGTGGAAAAAAAACATGTTGTGCCGACCCTACTTAGGTGGGAGAAGGGTAATAATGGTGATTAATCTTGTGTTATTTGATTCTATATTTTATAATATTGGTGGCTTTTTTTTTTTCTCGAACTGACTACGCTATTGACCCGGTAGGGTCTTCACAGCTTCACCGGACTACTGTATATTGGTGGCATTTTTTGTAATATAGTTCGGTTATTTTACACAAATAAATGGGAATAATACGGAGCATGGGTTCTGAGATACCACAAACACTCCATGGAAAGTTCTAACAGGGGATGACTTGTTAGAACAATTGAATTATCACAGGACGCTTGTAATATTATTATCTACTCGACAATGGCAGTAATAGTTTAGAAGAGGTGCTAAATAAAATAATATAAAATTCGTTTATTAACAGATTATAATATAGTGCATATTTTCCCTTTGTTTTAAAAGTATATAACTAGTGGACACGGTGGATGTTGTTTCGCCCTGATAATAAAAAAGCCTTGAAGTAAGACATATGCTGTCGTTGACTGATAAACTCAAAAACTACTGAACGGATTTTCATGCGGTTTTCACCAGTGGATAAAGTGATTCATGGGGAACGTTTTGGTATATCATTTGTCAAGGATTTATTTTTAATCAGGGCGAGACAACGTCTGCCGGGCCCGCTAGTTAAATAATAAATAAAATAAAAACAAGGCACTGTTATGTTATTTTATGACATCAAAGACTCACTTTCTGACTTATTAATGGACCTCATTAGTGCCCAATAACTGCACTATATTACAAAAAATGTCCCTAATATTGCATAATATAGACTAAAATAACCCAATAGTATTGTGGCTTTCTATTGGTAAAAGAATTTACAAAATCAGTTTACTAGATCCAGATATTACCCCCTACAACGTCACAAACTAACAAACTTTATATATAATAAATTAGTATAGATTTATCAGTTTAACAGAATGACCGTGTGTCACGAAATAGCAAAAAAAAACATAACCCATACTTTCGAATTCTTGTGTATGCTAATTTTATTATACTATACATAAGTTATAAATAACGCTTTTAGACGTTTATAGCTTTATTACCAGTTTGAGACGTTAATGAGCGGCCATGTTGACTGTTTGACAGTTGTTATTTATGCATATTTTTTTATTCGTTATCAATTAATTATCTGTGGCTTTTAAAATGGCTCGGACTCTTTGTATGTTCATTGAATTAAAGTTTTTTATAACCATGTCATATTATCACAAAGGGAATTACCGCCGCCATTTTTTGCAATAGTTTTTCAGCGAAACTTTTCGATCAAAAAGGCGTTATAAACTCCATTGCGAGAATTAAATCGAAAAGTTTCGCTGAAAAACTATTGCAAAAAATGGCGGCGGTAATTCCCTTTGTGATGAGTGCCAAATCATACTGGCGATGCATTTGCGACTCCCCTGTTGTTTCTAGTGTCTACGGGCGGCGGTGATCACTTAACATCAGGTGACCCAGCTGTTCGTTTGCCTCCTATGATATAAAAAAAATCATGACAGCCATTGTCGAGTAGTTAATAATATTACAAATTTCTTGCGACAATTTCAATGAACTAACAAGATGGTGGCCGTCTTGTTAGAACTTTCCAGGGAGTTTTTCTTACAAGTCAGTAACCACTCTCCGTGGTATTATTTCCCATACACTTGTACACAATATCCAAACTATATTACGTAATACACCACCAATATTACAAAATATAGAACGAAATAACAGAAGTTTATGAATAAAATATACAAACCATTACATTACATTCCAAGATCCCGCCAAAAACTCTTACCAAGGTGTTTAATTTATTAAAAATAGTGTATGTTTATAAAATACCTAAACATTTTACGGCCATGTCAACACACTTGTTATAGACAATAAACTTTATAAATCTGTATATACATAGTTTATCTGTATATTTATTTCGTATGTTAATTTTGTGGCAAAGATTGAATAAGATAATACACACAAAGACTACATATATTTTATTGTTTGTCTTATTGTATGGATTTGATTATAAATGACCGATTTTTATGAAATTTTATACACCGGAACTATAAGTATGTAAATTCAATAGCTACAAGATTTATCAGTGACACCGTTAGAAGCCTTTAAAACCAATAATATTATACCTAAAAAGGTGTAGTTACGTTACCTACATGAAATTTTGACAAATGGCACGATAACGCACACATACGTAAAGTGACATTGTAACGCCACACCGTCTTAGATAAAATGTGAAAGTAAGATGGCATGTTCTCACTGTCGGTGGTGATTATATGTCGTTTTACTACATAGGTTACGTTCTGGACATTATCCGTCACAAAAGTTATTAATGAAAAAAAGTCCTTCACCATTTTGTACAACTTGCGGAATTATAGATGACGTTCACCATTTTCTGACGGAATGTGGCAGGAACAGTAATCTTAGAATAAATTTAATAAAAAATGTAATTTAAATAAACTGGCGGCATGTTCCATAGTATTAGCAAAACCTTCGAGTGAGGTTGCTGAAATGCTACGTGTAATGAGTGAAAGATGATTTTATAAAAGAAGATGTATGAAAGGCTTTAACATTAGTATAATCAGGTTATGATGGGGCTGATATGAGTAGAATCAAGAGACCCTAAATCATTACATAGTCTATACTAATATTATAAAGAGGTAGAGTTTGTGAGTTTGTGACGTTGTAAGGGGTAATCTCAGGAACTACTGGACCGATTTGGAAAATTCTTTCAGTGTTATATAGCTCATTTATCAGGGAAGGTTATAGGCTATATATCATCACGCTAAGACTCATAGGAGCGGAGCAGCAATAAAGAATATTGCAAAATCGGGGTATTTTTTTTACTTTTCAGAGCTTCCACTGCGTTTTAGCGCAAAATAACCATTCCACGCTTAGGTATTACCGCCCAACGAAGTGGGCACGGGTCGGCTAGTATAAAATAAAGTCCCCTACCGCGTCTGTCTGTTCGCAATAAACTCAAAAACTACTGAACGGATTTTCATGCGGTTTTCACCAGTGGATAAAGTGATTCATGGGGAACGTTTTGGTATATCATTTGTCAAGGATTTATTTTTAATCAGGGCGAGACAACGTCTGCCGGGCCCGCTAGTTAAATAATAAATAAAATAAAAACAAGGCACTGTTATGTTATTTTATGACATCAAAGACTCACTTTCTGACTTATTAATGGACCTCATTAGTGCCCAATAACTACACTATATTATAAAAAATGTCCCTAATATTGCATAATATAGACTAAAATAACCCAATAGTATGAACGGAGAATAAAAACCGCTACATTACACTAAAAAATACCGCTAACAATAATACTCGCGAAAGAAATGCGACAAACAAATCTTACTGTCATAGGAATATAAACATCTTTATTGCCTTTCTCATGGCACTACGCAACGTGGGAGTATTTATATTGAGAGATATTGGACAGTAAAGCATTATAGCTTAAGCAGACGAACAATTACGTTAATGACTATGCCTGTCCACACAACTATAGTAGACTTTCTAGCAAAATCACGGACACGTTCGCACTTTTATTCTTCGTTAAGGCGTAATTTATACATCTGCCAGTGTCAATGATTTATGTCAATAGATCTAAAGATAAAAAAGAACATATCATTTTTGGCGGGATTTTAGTGCGTTATGTAGTGGGTTTCATATCTTATTCATAATCTTGTGTTATTTAATCTTTATATTTTGTAATATTGGTGGTGTTTTACGTAATATAGATCGGTTATTGTGCCTAAGTGAAGTAGACGGGAAATAATACTATCACAAAGGGAATTACCGCCGCCATTTTTTGCAATAGTTTTTCAGCGAAACTTTTCGATTTAATTCTCGCAATGGAGTTTATAACGCCTTTTTGATTTATGTTGCTTATATGTAGATACAACAAATCCATATCGATTATTTATTTTATTGAGATCATCAATTACCTACTCAGTGTATTTTTTTATTTAGTTTTTGGAAACCAATCTAACAGATTTTTTGTAGGCGGTAGAGCCACTCTGGAGTTATTACTGGTTTCAGCATGAATGGGTCGACTCACTCGGGGTAGTACCACCCGACCCACAGCAAACCGACATCAAGTAACAGTGTTTGCACAGTTGCGTTTAGTTCGGTCAGTAAGAGAGCCGGAGTGCCAAATCATACTGGCGATGCATTTGCGACTCCCCTGTTGTTTCTAGTGTCTACGGGCGGCGGTGATCACTTAACATCAGGTGACCCAGCTGTTCGTTTGCCTCCTATGATATAAAAAAAATCATGACAGCCATTGTCGAGTAGTTAATAATATTACAAATTTCTTGCGACAATTTCAATGAACTAACAAGATGGTGGCCGTCTTGTTAGAACTTTCCAGGGAGTTTCTTTTACAAGTCAGTAACCACTCTCCGTGGTATTATTTCCCATACACTTGTGCACAATATCCAAACTATATTACGTAATACACCACCAATATTACAAAATATAGAACGAAATAACAGAAGTTTATGAATAAAATATACAAACCATTACATTACATTCCAAGATCCCGCCAAAAACTCTTACCAAGGTGTTTAATTTAATTTTAAAAATAAAATATGTTTATAAAATACCTAAGCATTTTACGGCCATGTCAACACACTTGTTATAGACAATAAACTTTATAAATCTGTATATACATAGTTTATCTGTATATTTATTTCGTATGTTAATTTTGTGGCAAAGATTGAATAAGATAATACACACAAAGACTACATATATTTTATTGTTTGTCTTATTGTATGGATTTGATTATAAATGACCGATTTTTATGAAATTTTATACACCGGAACTATAAGTATCTAAATTCAAAAGCTACAAGATTTATCAGTGACACCGTTAGAAGCCTTTAAAACCAATACCATATTATAAACCATATTAAACCAAAACCATATTATACCTAAAAAGGTGTAGTTACGTTACTTACATGAAATTTTGACAAATGGCACGATAACGCACACATACGTAAAGTGACATTGTAACGCCACACCGTGGAAGTAAGATGGCATGTTCTCACTAGGCAATGTCTCTGCGCAACTGAAGCGGCTCTATAAATTGTGTAATGTCTGAATCATTAACAATGCGGACAGCCCGTCTCTGCAACCTGTCCAGGGTATCTAGTAGGTATTTGGCGGAACCGTCCCAGAGGTGCGAACAATACTCCACGCAAGGCCGAACTTGTGCCTTATAAAGGAGGTATAGCTGATCAGGCGTGAAAAACCGTCGCACCCTGTTCAGGATTCCGAGTCTCCGAGATGCAGTGGAGATGACGCTCCCGATGTAATCCCTGAGATTGAGGTCGCTGCGAATATCTATACCTAAGATATTGAGGCTATCTCGCATTGCGAGCGAGACGTTCTGGACGTATTAATCAATTATACGTATGATGAGGTGGAAAATATCAATATTACATATACGCAGGCTGCTGTTACGCATCGCTCGTCTGATGCAAGTCGCCCAAGCACAATACGGAACGACATAACGCGAAATTACAAATATACTTCTTCCTAAAAAGTACCTCTCAACACGCCTTTTTTATGTCATAGTTGGCAAACGAACATGTGGGTCACCTGATGTTAAGTGATCACCACCGACCATGGACACTAACGACACCAGAGGAGTCGCAAGTGCGTTACCACCCTTTGGGGGGAAATGTTAGGGGAGGGAGAGGGAGAGGAGAGGAGAGGGAAGGTGGGCCTCCGGCGCTCTCACTGACCGAACGAAACGCAACAATGCAAGACCTGTTACTTCACGTCGGGTGGTACTACCCCGGGCGGGCCGACCCATTCATGCCGACACCAGTAATAGCTTCAGCGTGGCTCTACCACCATTAAAACGCCTTTAGTATTCACTTCAAATAAATTGAGACAACAATGTCTATACATTAACAAGTGAATAAAATGCTTAGCCTGCCTTGTTACTCAGATATCTATAGAAAAAACAACTGATTGACTAATTGATATATCAACACATAGCACAAACTAGCCGTGAAGATTTGCATACGAGTTCCTTTTACACTGTAGTTCAGCACTGAAGAAGGATTTTTGGAAATTCAACCACTAAAATTATGAAAAAGAGGATTGAAATTTGTATGATCATTTAGCGTTTTTCGGTATATATATATACAATGTCTATACATTAACAAGTGAATAAAAAGCTTAGCCTGCCTTGTTACAGTCAGATCTCTATAGAAAAAACAACTGATTGATATATTAACACACAGCACAAACTAGCCGTGAAGATTTGCATTCGAGTTCCTTTTACACTGTAGTTGAGCATTGAGAAAGGATTTTTGGAAATTCAACCACTTAAATTACGAAAAAGAGTATTGAAATTTGTGTGAACATTTAGCATTTTCGGTGTATATATATATATATATATTTATACACTAGCGGGCCGGGCGGACGTTGTCCTGCCTTGATAATAAAAAAAACTAAAATTCAACCGCAGCACCACCTACCGGGCCCAATTGTGAATCTAGACCATTCTCGGATTCACTGGAACACACACACAAAATTTCATCAAAATCGGTCCAGCCGTTTAGGAGGAGTTCCGTGACATACACACGCACAGAAGAACTTTATATATAAAGATATATGACATAAATGACAACGCATTAGTAGGTTTATCCATAGGGGCCGTGAACGCTCCGGCGCGGGTCATTGTGAATTATAATTTAACAATGTCTATCAAAGATGGAAATTAAGCCGCTAAAAAGACAATAATCTCAGTTAAAAATCCAATGTATAATCGTTAAGTAAAATAATAATAATAGTTACTCACATTTGAAACGATTTTTAACTTCATTAATAAAGTAAACAAAAGCAGAAAAAAGTTACGAACCAATCGAAAATGCTTACATCACAATACATTACAATGCATAGAAATCACGTGTCACGGGAAATTAATAGTTAAATATAAAATCTATCTAATAATAAGAATGTGAATCTAAAGTGCATGTAATTTTTAGATTTTTGTAAAAAAAAAATGTCTGTCTGTCTGCCTATCTGTTTATATTAACACCCATCACTGCTAAAGTACTGCGTCCAGACTCCAGGATAATAAATACCGTGTAATGAAAATCATAAAGCATACCTTTGCGGGAAATTAATAGTTAAATATAAAATCTATCTAATAATAAGAATGTGAATCTAACGTGTCTGTAAAAAAACTAATTGTTGCACGTGTCCAGGAATAAGTAATAAAATACATAAAAAAATGTCTGTCTGTCTGCCTATCTGTTTGTATTAACACCCATCACTGCTAAAGTACTGCGTCCAGGACGAGTCCGATTGTTGCGTTCGTGGCAAGCAGACTTGCGCTCTAGTGTTCTCGATACGTCTTTGTTTACATCGTATTCGTGACGTCATCAGTCAGTTGGTGCTTTTACGCGAGTGTTCATTGTCCGTATCGAGAATCTCGGGCTTCGTGTTCGTGTTCTATTCTATCCTGTCTGACGTATTCTATCCTGTCTGACGTCTTGTTACGCGTTCTTTTCAGTGTACTTTGTACACACTTTTTTTTTGTATCATAGAAAGCAAACGAACAGGTGAGTCACCTGATGTTAAGTGATCACCACCGTGCATAGAAACTTGCAACACCAAAAGAGTCACAAGGGCGTTGCCACCCTGTGCTTGGGAGAGAGGGAGTGGGGAAGGGGGAGGAGAGGTGGGTAATCCGGCGCTAAAAGGTCTTTGTTTCATTAAAATCGGTTTACTCTATCAAAAGTACATGTAATTTGAATGACGGCTCGAGTTATGTACGAGAAAAGAGTGGGTAAGTAAATGCAATTCTTTTTTTTACAAAAACAGGCTATTATATAACGTATAAATAATATCTAAGACACAGTATATGAAAGACTGTCTTCGCTTTAAATTCCACGCGGACGAAGTCGAGGGCACAACTAGTAAGATTTTTTTTCTTGAACTGACTACGCTATTGACCTATCAAGGTCTTAACAGCTTCACCGGACTACTAAGGCGAGTGTTTAAGCCACTCAGCCGATTTTATTTTGACAACTAGCTCAAGGGTGCGCGGCATACCTCGGCTTTGGTTGTTATTCGCGACCTATCTGAGCTAACCTAAGCTAAGCTAACTATTCATACATATATGAGTTGTTGAAACATAATCTGTACCAAGTATACATGCCTCCATACCATAATAGTACATCCCTCAACAACTTTTATATATATTTCGTATCGGATAATTTTCTAAACTACTTCAGTTTGGTAAGGGAAAAATATAAAACCCTTCCACTTGCATGTGTAAGCGTGTATGCGTGCACGTGTGTGGAGGTGATATGTGTAATGTTGTCGCAGTGAGTAAGATTTTGTGTCACTGTATCGCGCGAGCAGCGTACTCAAGGGTTCCACGCCGAGGGAACGGACCTAAGCTTGAGCAGCTGCCGAGGGGGGCCTAGTCTGGTGTGCGGGAGCGAAATTTACCCCCAGACCACGGCGGCGTGATCTGTGGTTACGCGGGCGTGGGCTTGAGCACGCTTTGTTTGAAGAGACAGGCTGGTACTGATCGTTCACTGCCGTCATTTCATCGGGAGGGTCGGTAACAACTAATAAATAATACAATAATACATATCAATAATTTTTAGAAATGTCTGTGTCTTTGAACTCTCATCACTGCTAAAAGTACTACGTTCACGATAAAACCTTTCCAAGAAGATCATAAAACATATTCTCCAGTAACATTTAGTTGAGTCTTTGTTTTAGTAAAATCGGCCTAAATTATCAAAAGTTACTGCAGTGTAAATGACGACGCGACTTAAGTACTTAATACATTATAATACATATGACTTATATAATACACTAGCGGATCCGGCAGACGTTGTCCCTGATTATAAAAAATCTTGGACAAATTATAGACCAAAACGTTCCTCGCGAATCACTTTATCCATTGGTGAAAACCGCATAAAGATCCGTTCAGTAGTTTTTGAGTCTTACGTTCCAATTACCCTTTTTCATTCTACAGTCAACAATGATATTATAACATACAACTATTATTATAATATTTATCCCTTTAAAAATTCAATGAACTATGGTCGAATGTCGACCACTGGACGCCCACTAGTCAGTTTTATTATATGAGTCGTTACATTTCAAAAGGAGCTAAATCAAATTTTAATCGTTCATATAACATGTTTGATTTTTTTAAGATTTCCAGCTTTTATACACAGAACGAAGATCTAATTTTGCATACAATATTTGAAAAAATAACGGCTACAATTGGATTTAGCTGATTTTGAAATGTAACAACACACATGTTACTTTTGTTCAAATCGTCATTTTATTTATTTATTTATTTGGAAATCTAACAGCATACAGTATTTTTATATAATATCTTATAGTATATAACAATTAAAGCCAAAACAGGATTTCACAATTCCAGGAAATGATACATAATAATATACATAAGTAGACCAAAAAAAAACATGTATTATTTACTGGCGTTTAGTATACAGTGTGTGTGTGTGCATGTGTCGGAATGTGAATGTGTGTATGTGTATGTCTGTATTTGTGACTTGTGTGCTTGCTTTATTTTTTTTAAATATTATAATTGTATAATTCCCGCGCATTTCTCTCAAAAAGGGATACGAAGTTTCAGCTTCACGTATTAATATATGGATAACCCTTTCATGTTACAAAATCGAGTCTAAGTTCACACTCACTAGAAGTGGTACTCGGTGTTCTAATTTACTTTTAAGAGAATTAGATTAAGTCTCTGTGGACATTCGTTTGCGGCTTTATTTTTTTATATATTTAATGTCTACTAGGGGACCAACCACAGCGCCACCTACAAGACCCAATAGTGAATCTAAACTATTCCTGTATCCACCTGAACACGCAAAAAAATCATCATAATCTATCTAGCCGTTTAGAAGGAGTTCAGTCACATACACACGGCCAGAAGAATTATTTATGTATTTTATTTATTTGGAAATCTAACAGCATACAGTATTTTTATATAATATCTTATAGTATATAACAATTAAAGCCAAAACAGGATTTCACAATTCCAGGAAGTGATACTTAATAATATACATAAGTAGAGAAAAGAAAACATGTATTATTTACTGGTGTTTAGTATACAGTGTGTGTGTGTGTGTGCATGTGTCGGAATGTGTATGTGTTTATGTGTATGTCTGTATTTCTGACTTGTGTGCTTGCTTTATTTAAAAAAAATATATAATTGTATAATTCCGCTTTGTAATTTTATTATTTCACTTTTAAATGTATTCCGTGAATATCGAAATATGTCTACCGTATCGTATACTTCATTATAGGATCGGGCAATGCGACACAGTATTGAATTTTGACCATAGTTAGATTTAGCACGTGGGACAGCAAACAACGGTGCTTTGCGTGTACAGTACTCGCAGTGATACAGAACCCAAAAGATCGGGACAATCAATATAGCCCGATAGTATAAAGTAATATATATATATATAAGATAGTATATGTATAAAGATTAACAATGATAATAATATACAACGCTAAATTATTTTTAAAAGTGTGCGATAGTTACTATGATCCATTAGAAACTAATGTGCTATAGATTTCAACGATTCTCTCTCTTTGTATATATTTCGAGCACATTAAGGATATAGAAGAAGAAGAAAGAAGATGTCTTTATTGCTGGATAACATCAAAACAACAAGATGAGCATATACATAGCTTATTTGAATATCCAACAAAGGCACCTCCATTCAGCAAAGTGCTGCAGCACAACTGGGTGGTACTGCAGCGCTGATTTTCAATGAAGGCCCTAAGTAATGTACGGACGTGTAGTCGGTGTATTGACAATAAATATAACAGAACTTATAACATGTAAATAACTAACAACAACAAAAAGTAAACATCGAAAAAAAAAGATACAAATATTACAAAATACTATCTCATTCTCTCACAGAATAAAGCCTATATATACATTTATAGCTATCTCTCTTTCGTTTCATAAAATCCAATTCACACAGTCTCAAAAGAAGTTTTATTTCAAAATAAAAGTTAGCGTATAATTTTTTGTTGAAGTGAATTTCTGATGTGAGGGCTTTGAAATTCTGATCCGTAACCGTTTCGTGTGACGAAAAGTGGTGGGGGTAAACACTGTGTCGGGTAGAGTGTTAAAAACACCAGTTCTCGTCAGATCTCCGAAGTTAAACAACATCGGGCGCGGCCAGTATTTGGATGGGTGAATGCAGGTGGTGGTTAAATGGATCGAGGATGAGTTGAAAAACTATGTTCAGCATCAAAGACAATAAATTTAATTAAATCAACACGTGAATAATTTTATTAATTTATATATCACTAGCGGGCTCGGCAGTCGTTGTCCCGCCCTGATTATACAAAAATCCTGGACAAATTATATACCGAAACGTTCCTCGTGTATTACTTTATCCACTGGTGAAAACCGCATTCAGATCCGTTCAGTAGTTTTTGAGTTTATCGCGAATAGACAGACGCGGTAGGGGACTTTGTTTTATATAATACTATGTGATGATATACGAAAATGGAGTTCCTATTAGTATACAGTTCTCGTCAAACTTTTTAACAGCACTGAATACAGTTGCGTATAATAGAAATTTAAAGATAAATATTTATTTTATTTTATGTATCGAGGGAAATTTAAGGGCAAATAAATACCAATTTTGTTTTTGATTTGCATTAATGTCTTGGCTACTTTTTTTAATTACTTACAAACCCAACTTGCAATATTCAGAGGGGCCAAAAACATTGACCATGACTGTACTTTTTTTTTGTATTACACAACAGTCTCCATTCGTTTTTGTTCGAACAACGCTTGCCCATGTCACCAAAACATTTCTGACTCGGCGACTTGCTTGGTAGGCTCATATCGTACTGGATACATGCACAATACGATTTCAACCTTATCTCGATGTCTTTACGCTAGAAATCTCTTTGACCATTTACCGTATAATCTCAAAACACGTCAATAAATAGAGTTTACACTCTAACGGTACAGATTAAGGGTTTCACTTCGTTTGTTTTAGAGTTTTATATGGTTTTCTTTGATTTACACTCGCGAATAGCTTATTTTAAGCGACTCTATAAAATATATTATTAGTTCGTGTCTACTTTTGGTATTCGGCCATTCGAGGGACAATTTGAGACGCTTATATGGTTTTTAGAGTGCGTTTTCAGAATCAATGAATTTAGTGCGAGGTCGCACTGCGAATTAACACCGCGCGATTCTTATTCGCGATGTTTGTATTGTGTGTGTGAGTTACACAACACGGACTTTTTAATGGTGGTAGAGCCACGCTGAAACTATTACTGGTTTCAGCATGAATGGGTCGGCTCGTCCGGGGTACTACCAGCCGACCCATAGAAAACCGACGTGAAGTAACAGTTCTTGCATTGTTGCGTTTAGTTTGGTCAGTGAGAGCGCCGGAGGCCCCCTCTTCTCTTCTCCCTCTCCCTCACCTATTCCGTTCCCCCAAAGGGTGGCAACTGCGACTCCTCTGGTGTTGTTAGTGTCCATGGACGGTGGTGATCACTTAGCAGCAGGTGACCCACCTGTTCGTTTGCCACTTATGACATAAAATAAAAAAAATAAAGGAATTCTTAGCGTATTTTGTTGTCTATATAGCTTTCAGCTAACCAATTAAACCATCTTAAATGGATGAAACAATTAAAATCATCATTTTGAACTTTATTTAGATGACTTTGAGTTTATTTCAATGAATTTAAAGACACACAACTAAATATTGCATATAATAATCTGGTACTTAATCCATAATGTACTCTGACAAAGTTGTATACATAGTTATTTACCGCGCGTATATTAGGTCGCCAGAACTGTTTGTGCTTATTTATTTTCATCATAAGCCTATTATAAACCCACTGCAGGGCCATAGACGTCTTCCCGAAGGAAGGTAGCTCTGTCATAGCTCGCTAAAAAGCTTCTAGAAAATAGAATCCTATGTTTACCATCAGACACAGTGTCTGACACTTTGTCAAAGTACAGTGAAAGAATAAAAATGACTGCACTGATTTACTCAGAAAGATAAATCTGCTATTTTCGACTGTCGTGTATCGTGATAAAGTTCATTTTATTATAAAAGGGAAGTGTTAAATAACACGCTCACTAAATTAAGCAGTCAACGCGTGCCGCATGTCTGTCTGTTTGTTTGTCACTAAAACGTTAAGTGGGCAGTTTATCACATAGTAAATGTTGAGTGGACTGTTTATTTTTTTTATGTGACATATATGTCGGCGTTTTTTTATACTTTATAAGCGTTTGAGCATAAAATAACGGTATGATCTAAGTTGGTAAACACGTTAAGCCAAGAGGGGAGTATCTCTTAAGTGCAGCTGTGGGATCACACCTATATGTGCTTGTCGATAGTTCAACTTAAGCGTAGTAGCTAGAGCTATACGTTAGAAAAAGACCTACCGCCGTGCTATGGTTTTATAACGATGTTTTCCTTCATCGAATACTTCAACCAAACTTTTTGACCACTCTTAGTCAGAACACAGAACACAAATAGATATCACCATCATCATCTTCTTATCCCACCTAAGTAGGGTCGGCACAACATGTTTTCCTTCTCCACTCTCACCTATCAGATGTCATCTCAGTATTTACACCTTTTACCTTTTAAAGATGGCAAACGAACAGTTGGGTCACTTGACGTTAAGTGATCACCGCCGTCCATAGACACCTGCAACACCATCGGGGTCGCAAGTGCGTTGCCAGGCTGTGTTTGGGGGGAGAGGAAGAGAAGGGAAGGGAAGGGGAGGGTTTTAATTGTTTCATCCATTTAAGATGGTTTAATTGGTTAGCTGAAAGCTATATAGACAACAAAATACGCTAAGAATTCCTTTATTTTTTTTATTTTATGTCATAAGTGGCAAACGAACAGGTGGGTCACCTGCTGTTAAGTGATCACCACCGTCCATGGACACTAACAACACCATAGGAGTCGAAAGTGCGTTGCCACCCTTTGGGGGAACGGAATAGGGGAGGGAGAGGGAGAAGAGAAGAGGGGAGGGGAGGTGGGCCTCCGGCGCTCTCACTGACCGAACGAAACGCAACGATGGAAGCACTGTTACTTCACGTCGATTTTCTGTAAGAGGGTGGTACTACTCCGGGCGAGCTGGCCCATTCATGCTGAAACCAGTAGCAGCATCTACCACCTACCAAATCATTTGTCACACAACCCATCCATACCTTTTCGGGGTTCCTCTACTTCTATATCCATCCATCATTATACTCAAAGCTTTTCTGGTTACACGGTCCTCATCTCTCCTCATGGCATGCTAAACTATTCCTCAACTTCTCTGTCACTCGTGCTATTTTCAAACTTCCTCTGATATATTCATTCTAGTTACACCACACGTCCACCATAAGATTCGCATCTCTGCCACATGTAGTTTTCTCTCATCCGTCTCTCTCGTCGCCCAGCACTCAGATGCGTACAACATTACTGATCTTATAGTAGTTCTTTACACCTTCCCCTTGAGTTTCAAGTGCGTTCGTGGGTTACAAGCTACACCAGACACCTTTCGCCATTTCATCCACCCTGCATTTATCCTACTCCTCACGTCCTTGTCTATGTAGCCGTCATTTTGGATCCGAGAACCGAGATATTGGAAATTGGAGCAGGTTGGTAAGGTAGAATATAGTAAAATTTTTTTTAAAAATATCATTGAGGCGAAGGAATATGCGGGCCACCTGATGTTAAGTGATCATCGCCGTCCATAGACACTAGTAACACCAGGGGAGTCACAAGTGCGTTGTCTGTATTTGAGGGGCGGGGGGATGGGATAGGGAGTGAGGGGTGATAAATATACGTATTATGTTATATACCAGCTGTGCCGCGACTTTGTTCGCGTGGCACTAATGTACAAAACAATAACCAATAAATCTACATGTATTAAGTATGTAATATCTGCTTATCTCTCGTATTTAAGTCGCGTTATCATTAAAATTAATAACTCTTGGTAGACCAAATCGATTTTAATGAAACAAAGACTATATATTACTCGGAGATATATTTTATGATTTTCTTTTAAAAAGATTTTATCACGCACGCAATACATTAACAGTGATGCGTGTTCAAACAAACAGACAGACAGACAAGCATTTCTAAAAATGACTACAATGTATTTTATTACCTGTTCCTGAACCCATTGTTTTTTTACATAAATCTAAAATGTACAAAATGTTAGATTTACAATCTTTTTGTGTATAGATAGATATATAACATCGATATAACTTAAGGATATGTCAATTTCAGATTCCTGTAACTGTTTTGGTAAGCTCTTGACTGTTCTTTTTTTTTTCGAACTGACTACGCTATTGACCCAGCAAGGTCTTAACAGCTTCACCGGGCTACTAAGGCGAGCGCTTAAGACACTCAGCCGATTTTATTTTGACAACTAGCTCAAGGGTGCGCGGCACACCTCGGCTTTGGCTGTTGCCTGTATTTCGCGCAAAGCCGAAATTATTACTATATCAGAGCGGACAAAAAGACTGACAGGGTACCATTAAACTATCATTGCAAATTATGAGATTTTATTAAAGGGTGTGTCGGTTCGCAGAAAGTAAAATTGAATCATCAAGTTAAAAAAAAATCCCGCTCTGGGTCTGATTATTTTTAGTCAATTTTCGGCAAACGTAAGTACCACCTACTGATCTGCGAATCAAAAAATTCCAAACGGCTTATTCACTAATCGTTCTTTCATCATTGTTTGATGAATGAAGCTAGCTGTTGAATGAATGACTAGCTATTACCCGCGACTTTGTCTGCGTCGTTTAATATCTCAACCATGTTATGTATAGAGATTTATATATATATAACACCGCTTGCCCCATTACCAGTGGCGTGACTATATCATCTGGAGTCCGTGGAAAATTGATTAGATGAAGTCCCAATAAAAATCTTCGAATTGTAATTTAAACCCTGGGTTGATTTTGTAGACCCAGACCACAAAATTGTAGATAATGTTTTTAAAATCTAGTCAATCATTTTAAATAGGTGATATCCGCGGCTTTATCTACATCGTTCAATCGTTTTGTTATATCTCAAAAAGTAGCGACAATTCCAATAGTTATTGTCGAATTTCGACCAATTTACAAAAAATTTTGACAAATTATATATATACCTAACCCTTCCTCGTAAATCACTATATCTATTTATGGAAACTGTTTATTGCGAACATACAGACAAACAGACGCGGCGGAGGTTTTTCTTTTATAACATGTAGTGATACTATTTTTGCATTATCTACATGTATTTATGATAAAATTGAAAATGTTATAGACTTTCCACAATCGAGCTAACTGTACTATCACGGAATCGTGATAGACGAACCATCACGAGCGAAAGTAATTAAACCCCGAGATATGTATTATGTTTGCTCAACAAATATTTTTTTCAATAAGACCGCAGATAAAAAATGACACGCGACGACCAAAAAGTTAACACGTTTAAAAAAAAACCAAACACTAACTTTTAAAATCCTCTCTCAATCCTCTTTCGCTTCGCGACGTTTCGCGTAGAGCCGGCAATGTTTTTAAAAACTTTATCTTATTTGATATCAATAAAAACGTAGTATGTAGTTATTTTTTAATCATTTATTACATTTTTATACGAGTTGGACTATTTTTTTTAAACTTTTTTTTTGGCAACTCATCTTTTAGATTACTACTGTCATTGTCGAGTAGTAAATAGTATTACAAGTACTTCTTCCATTCCGTTTTTGGCAACCAGTCTTCTAGTAGACTATTACTGCCATTGACAAGTGAGTATCGATATTACAAGTTTCTTGATAAAATTTCAATGAACTAACAAGATGGGGGCCATCTTGTTAGAACTTTCCATGGAGTTTTTGTATCTCAGAATTCATGGTCCGTGGTATTATTTTCCATTCGCTTCACTTATGCACAATAAACAAACTATATTACATAAAACACCTCCAATTTTACACAATATAGAGTCAAGTAACACAATATTATGAATTAAAAATAAAATCCACTACATGACAGACCAAGATCCCGCCGAAACTCAAACTATTACACTCATGTTTAATTTCTCATATTCTGTTCTTTTCTTTGTAACCTCTTATGCTGACGGGGCTTTCAGCTTCACCGGACTAAAGCGAGCGGTAAAGGTACTTCGCCACTTCGGCTTGGCCGGCGTATGCAACTTCGCAAATCTGTCTAAGTTAAACTAAGTTATTCATACATAAAAGCATTCCAGGGACACACACGCGTACCGTCATGTGAGCCTCACGAATTCAAACATGAATATTGTATCTGACAATATACTATTCTAAGCCAATCCAGTTCAAGGTGTTCAATGCTTTAAGACCCACCTGTACAGGAATATCGTACTTTCTCAGCGTACTTTGGGGCCGTTCAAGTGTTAGTTAAGTAAGCAGAATTTTTGTAATTTTGGCCCCCCTTCCCCCTGGTCAGCAAAGGTAAGCAATGCTCTTACCCCTCTCCCCCCCATTCTTACGTAAACATTTATATAGGTATTTTTAAATCTGTTCTGGTTAAATAAATAAATATTTCTGACGTAATCACCAACTATCCCCTATGTCATAAAATATAAGCAAATCAAGGCCCCTTGCTCACGTACAATTTTGCGACTCCTCTGGTGTTGTTAGTGTCCATGGACGGTGGTGATCACTTAACAGCAGGTGACCCACCTGTTCGTTTGCCACTTATGACATAAAATAAAAAAAATAAAGGAATTCTTAGCGTATTTTGTTGTCTATATAGCTTTCAGCTAACCAATTAAACCATCTTAAATGGATGAAACAATTAAAATCATCATTTTGAACTTTATTTAGATGACTTTGAGTTTATTTCAATGAATTTAAAGACACACAACTAAATATTGCATATAATAATCTGGTACTTAACCCATAATGTACTCTGACAAACTTGCATACATAGTTATTTACCACGCGTAGGTCGCCAGAACTGTTTGTGCTTATTTATTTTCATCATAAGCCTATAATTCTTATAGATATATAAAAACTATTTTTTGATCAAGGAAAATAAAAAAAAAATGTCAAAATTTACCAGAATTTATTTTGAGAGGTACTTAAAACAAATCAGAAAATTGAGGAAAAAAAATCATCTGATTTGGCGTGGAATATCCCATATATAGTATTTGTGTTCTTGCAAAATTATGTATGTTTGTGTGTGTGTAAGTATTTATTGAGCGATACGCACGCAACAGCAGACCTGTAGCAATTTATTTTATCTAAAGTTTCAGGGGAGTATTGAACTTCATTATATGTGTGCATTATATGTCAAAGAACACATTAAAAATTAAAGTTAAAGTATTCTCAAAACAATAAATGGATCGTACAATGTCAATGTTATCTGAGGTATAAAATTTTATGTAATTACATTGATCGATTGTGCATATTTAGATACTGGTATTTACAATTGGATACTTCACGGAATATATTATAAACATACTGACTGACTTCCGCCCTCTTTGTTGGGTATAAAACAAAATGGCAATGGGTCAACTAAATAAAGAAAATAACCACCTAGGTTCTAGGAAAATGTCATCATCGATTGCTCATAGTCAATTGCCGAAACTGAAGTGAATGGGAAATAATACCACATGGATTCTGACTTACTACAAAAACTCCCTGGAAAGTTCTAACAAGATGGCCACGATCATGTTATCGAGTTATGTACAAGAAAGGGGTAGGTAAGTAAATGCGATTAAATATCTTACAAAAATGAAGATATACAATGTATAAATAATATCTAAGACACAGTAAATGGAAGACTGTTTTTTGCATTAAATTCCACAGGGACGAAGTTCCAAATAAAATATATATACTGAAGAAATGGTATGCTGATAAAATATTACAAAATTGATGCCCGGCCCGGATTCGCATTGATGTACTAACGAAGAAAATGAGACCAAACCTTCCCTTGACCAAATGTATGAAGATGGTTGTTTTTTTTTTATAGTAGCACGGCAAAATGACTGCACTGTGCCTGATGGTAAGCGCAGTACAATCCAAAAACAATGGCGACGAAGACGCATTATATATGAATATATGCTGCTTAATTTGTACAAACATTATTATCGCCACCGTTTTCGACATTTATTGAAGTTTCTTTTATTTTAGAAACACCGTTAAAAATTTACGCTATTTTTTATATAAAAAGACGAACGAACAGGCAGCTCGGTGTATACAATCACAGAATTAAAAGTATTTTGGAAACTCACACTCACAAAACTTCATGTTAAATACATACTTATGTACATATATAAGATCTTTAAAAAAAATCTATATAATTTCCATCTAAATATGCATGATGCACATATATATATATTGAACGGTATTTGTGTATATACAGCACTTTCGCTTACCTAAATTGCTGTATGCGGCTGCCTGGTCCTCGCACGTCCACGAATCACGAGTATCACAGGGCTGTTAGTGGCCACCAGATCGTTCACACATACGTAACACGACACTTAATGTATATAATGCGGTGAAAGAAGAGATATTGGAAATTGGAGCAGGTTGGTAAGGTAGAATATAGTAAAATTTTTTTTAAAAATATCATTGAGGCGAAGGAATATGCGGGCCACCTGATGTTAAGTGATCATCGCCGTCCATAGACACTAGTAACACCAGGGGAGTCACAAGTGCGTTGTCTGTATTTGAGGGGCGGGGGGATGGGATAGGGAGTGAGGGGTGATAAATATACGTATTATGTTATATACCAGCTGTGCCGCGACTTTGTTCGCGTGGCACTAATGTACAAAACAATAACCAATAAATCTACATGTATTAAGTATGTAATATCTGCTTATCTCTCGTATTTAAGTCGCGTTATCATTAAAATTAATAACTCTTGGTAGACCAAATCGATTTTAATGAAACAAAGACTATATATTACTCGGAGATATATTTTATGATTTTCTTTTAAAAAGATTTTATCACGCACGCAATACATTAACAGTGATGCGTGTTCAAACAAACAGACAGACAGACAAGCATTTCTAAAAATGACTACAATGTATTTTATTACCTGTTCCTGAACCCATTGTTTTTTTACATAAATCTAAAATGTACAAAATGTTAGATTTACAATCTTTTTGTGTATAGATAGATATATAACATCGATATAACTTAAGGATATGTCAATTTCAGATTCCTGTAACTGTTTTGGTAAGCTCTTGACTGTTCTTTTTTTTTTCGAACTGACTACGCTATTGACCCAGCAAGGTCTTAACAGCTTCACCGGGCTACTAAGGCGAGCGCTTAAGACACTCAGCCGATTTTATTTTGACAACTAGCTCAAGGGTGCGCGGCACACCTCGGCTTTGGCTCTTGACTGTATTTCGCGCAAAGCCGAAATTATTACTATATCAGAGCGGACAAAAAGACTGACAGGGTACCATTAAACTATCATTGCAAATTATGAGATTTTATTAAAGGGTGTGTCGGTTCGCAGAAAGTAAAATTGAATCATCAAGTTTAAAAAAAATCCCGCTCTGGGTCTGATTATTTTTACTCAATTTTCGGCAAACGTAAGTAGTACCACCTACTAATTTGCGAATCAAAAAATTCCAAGCGGCTTATTCACTAATCGTTCTTTCATCATTGTTTGATGAATGAAGCTAGCTGTTGAATGAATGACTAGCTATTACCCGCGACTTTGTCTGCGTCGTTTAATATCTCAACCATGTTATGTATAGAGATTTATATATATATAACACCGCTTGCCCCATTACCAGTGGCGTGACTATATCATCTGGAGTCCGTGGAAAATTGATTAGATGAAGTCCCAATAAAAATCTTCGAATTGTAATTTAAACCCTGGGTTGATTTTGTAGACCCAGACCACAAAATTGTAGATAATGTTTTTAAAATCTAGTCAATCATTTTAAATAGGTGATATCCGCGGCTTTATCTACATCGTTCAATCGTTTTGTTATATCTCAAAAAGTAGCGACAATTCCAATAGTTATTGTCGAATTTCGACCAATTTACAAAAAATTTTGACAAATTATATATATACCTAACCCTTCCTCGTAAATCACTATATCTATTTATGGAAACTGTTTATTGCGAACATACAGACAAACAGACGCGGCGGAGGTTTTTCTTTTATAACATGTAGTGATACTATTTTTGCATTATCTACATGTATTTATGATAAAATTGAAAATGTTATAGACTTTCCACAATCGAGCTAACTGTACTATCACGGAATCGTGATAGACGAACCATCACGAGCGAAAGTAATTAAACCCCGAGATATGTATTATGTTTGCTCAACAAATATTTTTTTCAATAAGACCGCAGATAAAAAATGACACGCGACGACCAAAAAGTTAACACGTTTAAAAAAAAACCAAACACTAACTTTTAAAATCCTCTCTCAATCCTCTTTCGCTTCGCGACGTTTCGCGTAGAGCCGGCAATGTTTTTAAAAACTTTATCTTATTTGATATCAATAAAAACGTAGTATGTAGTTATTTTTTAATCATTTATTACATTTTTATACGAGTTGGACTATTTTTTTTAAACTTTTTTTTTGGCAACTCATCTTTTAGATTACTACTGTCATTGTCGAGTAGTAAATAGTATTACAAGTACTTCTTCCATTCCGTTTTTGGCAACCAGTCTTCTAGTAGACTATTACTGCCATTGACAAGTGAGTATCGATATTACAAGTTTCTTGATAAAATTTCAATGAATAACAAGATGGGGGCCATCTTGTTAGAACTTTCCATGGAGTTTTTGTATCTCAGAATTCATGGTCCGTGGAATTATTTTCCATTCGCTTCACTTATGCACAATAAACAAACTATATTACATAAAACACCTCCAATTTTACACAATATAGAGTCAAGTAACACAATATTATGAATTAAAAATAAAATCCACTACATGACAGACCAAGATCCCGCCGAAACTCAAACTATTACACTCATGTTTAATTTCTCATATTCTGTTCTTTTCTTTGTAACCTCTTATGCTGACGGGGCTTTCAGCTTCACCGGACTAAAGCGAGCGGTAAAGGTACTTCGCCACTTCGGCTTGGCCGGCGTATGCAACTTCGCAAATCTGTCTAAGTTAAACTAAGTTATTCATACATAAAAGCATTCCAGGGACACACACGCGTACCGTCATGTGAGCCTCACGAATTCAAACATGTATATTGTATCTGACAATATACTATTCTAAGCCAATCCAGTTCAAGGTGTTCAATGCTTTAAGACCCACCTGTACAGGAATATCGTACTTTCTCAGCGTACTTTGGGGCCGTTCAAGTGTTAGTTAAGTAAGCAGAATTTTTGTAATTTTGGCCCCCCTTCCCCCTGGTCAGCAAAGGTAAGCAATGCTCTTACCCCCCTCCCCCCATTCTTACGTAAACATTTATATAGGTATTTTTAAATCTGTTCTGGTTAAATAAATAAATATTTCTGACGTAATCACCAACTATCCCCTATGTCATAAAATATAAGCAAATCAAGGCCCCTTGCTCACGTACAATTTGTATGGTACTTGTTCCACTCCTAAAGTTCGTAGCGTGATGTTACAGAGCTTCTAATATTCTCTATATATTCTAATCTCTTGAGATGTCTAATATTAGTAAAAGCTAGCTTCTGCCCGCGACTTCGTCCGCGTGGAATAGTTACTTTAGGCTAACGCTAACACGCAAAAGGATTACGAAACGATTACGAAATATTCCTCATTTGTGCTCCGCTCGTATTGGTCTTAGTGTGATCATATATAGCTTATAGCCTTTCTCGATAAATGAGCTACCTAACACTGAAATAATTTTTCAAATCGGACTAGTAGTTAGTGACATTAGCTCGTTCAACCAAACAAACCCTCCAGTTTTATAATATTAGTATAAACGTAGATTACTCTACTTTCGTACTTACCTCGAGTCGTCATTCAAATTACAATAACTTTTGATAGAGTGGACCGATTTTAATGAAACAAAGACTAAGTTACTCCCGAGGATATGCTTTATGATTTACTTTATTGATTTTTATTATGAACGCAATCTTTTAGCAAGCGTATTCAAGTAATTAGAAGGATAACAAGATGGGGGCCATCTTGTTAGAACTTTCCATGGAGTTTTTGTATCTCAGAATTCATGGTCCGTGGTATTATTTTCCATTCGCTTCACTTATGCACAATAAACAAACTATATTACATAAAACACCTCCAATTTTACACAATATAGAGTCAAGTAACACAATATTATGAATTAAAAATAAAATCCACTACATGACAGACCAAGATCCCGCCGAAACTCAAACTATTACACTCATGTTTAATTTCTCATATTCTGTTCTTTTCTTTGTAACCTCTTATGCTGACGGGGCTTTCAGCTTCACCGGACTAAAGCGAGCGGTAAAGGTACTTCGCCACTTCGGCTTGGCCGGCGTATGCAACTTCGCAAATCTGTCTAAGTTAAACTAAGTTATTCATACATAAAAGCATTCCAGGGACACACACGCGTACCGTCATGTGAGCCTCACGAATTCAAACATGAATATTGTATCTGACAATATACTATTCTAAGCCAATCCAGTTCAAGGTGTTCAATGCTTTAAGACCCACCTGTACAGGAATATCGTACTTTCTCAGCGTACTTTGGGGCCGTTCAAGTGTTAGTTAAGTAAGCAGAATTTTTGTAATTTTGGCCCCCCTTCCCCCTGGTCAGCAAAGGTAAGCAATGCTCTTACCCCCCTCCCCCCATTCTTACGTAAACATTTATATAGGTATTTTTAAATCTGTTCTGGTTAAATAAATAAATATTTCTGATGTAATCACCAACTATCCCCTATGTCATAAAATATAAGCAAATCAAGGCCCCTTGCTCACGTACAATTTGTATGGTACTTGTTCCACTCCTAAAGTTCGTAGCGTGATGTTACAGAGCTTCTAATATTCTCTATATATTCTAATCTCTTGAGATGTCTAATATTAGTAAAAGCTAGCTTCTGCCCGCGACTTCGTCCGCGTGGAATAGTTACTTTAGGCTAACGCTAACACGCAAAAGGATTACGAAACGATTACGAAATATTCCTCATTTGTGCTCCGCTCCTATTGGTCTTAGCGTGATCATATATAGCTTATAGCCTTCCTCGATAAATGAGCTACCTAACACTGAAATAATTTTTCAAATCGGACCAGTAGTTAGTGACATTAGCTCGTTCAACCAAACAAACCCTCCAGTTTTATAATATTAGTATAAACGTAGATTACTCTTCTTTCGTACTTACCTCGAGTCGTCATTCAATATACAATAACTTTTGATAGAGTGGAGCGATTTTAATGAAACAAAGACTAAGGTAATCTCAAGGATATGCTTTATGTTTTACTTTATTGATTTTTATCGTGAACGCAATCTTTTAGCAAGCGTGTTCAAGTAATTAGAAGGACAGACATTTCAAAAAATTATTAAAATGTATTTTATTAATTATTCGTTTATATATAAAGATAATCAAGCAGGCTATGAATTCGGGTATATTTACTAACTATTATGAAAGATAACAACTTTCTTAAGGATAAAGGTATGGTAAATGAGTGTGATAGAATGAAGTATACTGCAAATTTAATTTACGACTAAGGAGATCTTTTTATTCTTTGCAAGTTTTATCACCATCGTCCATAGACAATTGCACAACCAGGGGAGTCGCAAGTGCGTTGCCAGCGTGGGTTTGGGGGAGGGGTATAGGTAAGGGGGAGTAGAAGAGGGGAGGTGGGCTCTCGGCGCTCTCACTGACCGAACGAAACGTAACAATGCAAGCACTGTTACTTCACGTCGGTTTTCTGCGAGAGGTTGGTATTACCCCGGGCGAGGCGACCCATTCATGTTAAACCCAGTAATAGCTTTAGCGTGGTTCTACCACCTATAACTTTTCAACAGATTTTCTATATAACTCGGTACATTTGATATGTAATTACTTATTGTAAATATATTGAATTCGTAAAACTACTTCCAAAAAATTGTCTAAAAACAACTATTTTTTAAAGTGTATAACTTGATAATTAATTTCTATGAAGAAAAAAATGTATGTTAACATTTATACCTATTAGAAATTTCATCAGGCTGAATATGAACGAGTTTCAGAACCTCACTTTTATCCTCGAGCATGCTGGTATAACGATACAGTGACACTGAAAATTTTCAATAGCTAGACGAACAACACAATACAGATCACCCCCCGTACGTGCACACATTCACACAGGTACACATATTGTGGAAGGATTTTTTTTTCCCATATTTTCGAACCGATTTAGTTCAGATTAGCCTAGTTGTCGGATATGAAATACACGTTTGAATTCGTGAGGCTCACATGTGTGTTTCACGAATTCTTATACGTATGAATAGCTAGCTTAGTTGAGCTTTATCAGTTTCGTGGTGTTGCATCCAAGGCAATAGCCCAATTCAGCCACTCTGGCACCCTTGAGCTTGTGCCTTAAGCGCTCGTCTTAGTAGTCCGGTGAAGTTGTGAAGGCCCATCAAGCCAATAGCGTAGAGAAGTTGAAAAAAATAAATAAGATAAGGTGCTAATAGAGAAAACACAATGAGTCTAAAAAAATATACTGTCTGTCGGATCACATTGTCTTGCAATTACAGTGATAATGAAATACTAACATATATTATCTATCGTAGTACAAATCTATGGAAATCATAGTAGTAGTAAGTATTAAATTGTAAGTTTTAAAACGTTGGCCTTTCAAGATAGAAAAAAAAATTAGTCGATTGATTATTTACTTTGTATTCTCCTGAATTGTCTTTTTTTTTTTATTTGTTGCTTTCGCACAAACATATTTTGGAATTTGCAATATAACGGGAGAGAGGGGTATGTATGATTGTATGATTGCAATTTGATACGAGTCACTTCTCTTTTCCTTGCCGTGTTGCATGAGCATTATATAAAAGTCACCAAGATTTGTCAGTCATGATTGAAATTGTCGCAGCCTATATTAAAATTAATGTTTATTTCTATAAGTGACAACCCTAAGCAAAATAGAACAGGGGGAACTCGCACTAGGGAGACTATTGTCCACGGTAAGAGACGATATATCAACGTGAAATATCAATGTGGGGGCATCTATTCTGGTGTTGTGCCCTTATTGGGCATAATTTGGGTACAGTTTGCCGCTGATGTTCTTTGATGGTTATTTATTTAATGACTTTAGTAAATAAAGGACATATTACGAACATTTATTGAAGTAAAATAGTTGGTAAACTTTTATATACACACTATATTTATTGATTACTAGCTGTGCCCGCGTCTCCGTCCGCGTGGAACCTAATCTATAAAACAGTGGCTAATATCATCTGAACGTGTTAAGTCCATTTATTTATCTACTTTTCTCTCGTAGTTAAGTCGTGTCGTCATTAAAATTACAATTTTTTTTATGTCATAGCAGGCAAACGAACAAGTGGGTCACCTGATGTTAAGTGATCACCACCGTCCAGACACTAACAACACCAGGGGAGTCGCAAGTGCGTTGCCAGGCTGAGTTTGGGAGAATGGTGATTGGGGGAGGGGGAGGGGAGGTGGGAATCCGGCGCTATCACTGAGCGAACGAAACGCAACAATGCAAGCACTGTTACTTCACGTGGATGTTTCTGTGGGTCGGGTGGTACTACCACCTACAAAATAACTCCTAAAGGGTTGCTTCCTGCAAAATGTTATTTCCTCTCGAACCTTTATTATGCGTATGGTATAGGTTACAGCACGATATTTCCTCAGGGCCAAGATACGGGAACTGGAACGTGCTCTTCAACCTCGAATAGTTACTTTAGGCTAACGCTAACACGCAAAAGGATTACGAAACGATTACGAAATATTCCTCATTTGTGCTCCGCTCGTATTGGTCTTAGTGTGATCATATATAGCTTATAGCCTTTCTCGATAAATGAGCTACCTAACACTGAAATAATTTTTCAAATCGGACCAGTAGTTAGTGACATTAGCTCGTTCAACCAAACAAACCCTCCAGTTTTATAATATTAGTATAAACGTAGATTACTCTTCTTTCGTACTTACCTCGAGTCGTCATTCAATTTACAATAACTTTTGATAGAGTGGAGCGATTTTAATGAAACAAAGACTAAGGTAATCTCAAGGATATGCTTTATGTTTTACTTTATTGATTTTTATCGTGAACGCAATCTTTTAGCAAGCGTGTTCAAGTAATTAGAAGGACAGACATTTCAAAAAATTATTAAAATGTATTTTATTAGTTATTCGTTTATATATAAAGATAATCAAGCAGGCTATGAATTCGGGTATATTTATTAACTATTATGAAAGATAAGAACTTTCTTAAGGATAAAGGTATGGTAAACGACTGTGATACAATGAAGTATACTGCAAATTTAATCTACAACTAAGGAGATCTTATTATTCTTTGCAAGTTTTAGCCTTTCTCGGCAATCTTATCCGATATTGAATAACGATTTAGCTAGAGATGGTAACATGCTAAATATATAAGGAAGTAGTTGCTATACACAGCTTGCAAAACACAAATATAGACACTTAACTTAAGAGTGCCAGATACTTGGTGGACAGTAGAAAAAAACAGGATGTGTCGTTAAAATACATGTAGGTGGTAGAGCCACGCTGAAGCTATTAGTGGTTTCAGCATAAATGGGTCAGCTCACTCGGGGTAATACTACCCTCACAGAAAATCGACGTGAAGTAACAGTGCTTGCATTGTTGCGTTTCGTTCGGTCAGTGACAGCGCCGGAGGCCCACTTCCCTTCCCCCTTCCCCGTCCTCCCTCCCCGCTCCACCCAAATACAGGCTGGCGACGCAATTGCGACTCCTCTGGTGTTGCAAGTGTCTATGGACGGTGGTAATCACTTAACAACAGGTGACTCACCGGTACGTTTGCTACCTATGATATAAAAAAAGACACAAGATAACAGTTAAATTTTTGTATTACAGGGAAACATCTTAATAGAAAAAATACAACAAAAAGTCACGCGCCATGTGGTATTCCCAGACGGTCACCCATCCAAGTACTGACCGCGACCGACGTTACTAACTTCAATGATCGAACGAGTCCCAGTGTTTTCAACATATTACCCGACACAGTGTTTACCCCCACCACTCTTCGTTACACAAGAAAGTTGCCGATCAGAATTTTAAAGCGCTCCCATGAGATGTATCACTTCAAATAAAATATACATATGGAAGTAGATTGTGAACTCAATTTTCATATAGACATCGTGTAATCACCGACATTATCAGCTCTTAAACTTACAACAACAGTTTGTGACTCACAATGCCACCCAACGAGAGGGAACGTCGCCATCTCCCTCTCGCGTATTGGTGCGTCCCGGTCGCACATTTTTTTTTACCTCCATTGAAGAGTTTGCTGTCAAAATAAGGATTATAAAAGCGTTTGGATGGTATTATCCAATAATCACTTAATCTACATGATACGTATATTTGTTTATAATTGTGTATAAATAAAAAAAGCACGCTGATATATATTTTTTAAGTCATAGGAGGCAAATGAACATGTGGATCACCTGATGTTAAGTGATCACCACCGTCCAGACACTAACAACACCAGGGGAGTCGCAAGTGCGTTGCCAGGCTGAGTTTGGGAGAATGGTGATTGGGGGAGGGGGAGGGGAGGTGGGAATCCGGCGCTATCACTGAGCGAACGAAACGCAACAATGCAAGCACTGTTACTTCACGTGGATGTTTCTGTGGGTCGGGTGGTACTACCACCTACAAAATAACTCCTAAAGGGTTGCTTCCTGCAAAATGTTATTTCCTCTCGAACCTTTATTATGCGTATGGTATAGGTTACAGCACGATATTTCCTCAGGGCCAAGATACGGGAACTGGAACGTGCTCTTCAACCTCTGGTATTGTAGTTGTCCATAGACGACGGTAACCATTTACCATCAGGTGGGCCGTACTTGTTTGCTGCATTTTGGCATAAAATAAACTGTCCTAAGTATGCAAAATTCACAAAGTCGTCTGGCGGAGGCATAACGCTTTTTCCTTACGTGACGATTTCTACCAGTCAACTCCCACCACAAACCGCTGTCCTATTTCTTATAAAGATCGAAAAGTAGTCTATCAGAATTACTGATGTCTGAATAATAGAATTGTTAGGAAGAGACGCAATTTCTACATTACTGCATACTCTACTTGCACTGCAGCGTGTAACTTAATGGCAGTGTCGTTGTTGGACAGTTTTGATGAAATATATGTATTCTTTATTTAAGAGGTGGAAGAAGGAGGAGGAAGGGAATGGGGAAGGAGAGGGGAGGTGGGCCTCCGGCGCTCTCACTGACCGAACGACACGCAACAATACAAGCACTGTTACTTCGCGTCGGTGTTCTGTGAGAAGATGGTACTACCCCAGGCGAGCCGACCCATTCATTCAGCGTGAATGTACATCCTGCAACATGCGATATGAGTGACAGAAGCATTGCCGGTATTTGACAATAGAGTAGGCACGTTACTTGAAGTTTTATAAGTTATATCTATGCGGAAACGCCGCAATTAAACGTGGAATTCGTGAGGAACACATGCCGATACATTTGTTTTTCTTTTATACCACGACGGTAGCAAACAAGCATGCGGGCCGCCTGATGCAAAGCGGTCACCGCAGCCTATGGACGCCTGTAACATCAGAAGTGTAACATGCGCGTTGCCGACCCTTAAGTAACCTATTTATTTTCCCCTTGAAGCATCCTCTACTGTAGTCTCCAGGAAGCTGATACATGTATCTAGATGTATTAACAGGTAGCCTTCTTTAACTTAGACACATTCGCGGTGTTGCATCAAAAGCAACAGCCCAAGTCAAGGTTCGGTCACTCTGATACCCTCGATCTTGTTATCAAGCGGCGAAGTACCTTCAGAGCTTGATTGCCTTAGTAGATCGTAAAAAAAAAAACGCCAACGCTGGATGTTCAAAAAGCTTGCCTTCAAAATGAGTTAAAATCTCTTACTAGTTCGCGCCAAAGACGTTATTCTAATACTCGTACTTTATAATTTGTGATAATTACTCGTATTGCATAATACCGTCCCGCGTGGCATTAAAAAAGGCCCAACAGAAAGATCGTTGTGAGTGATGACTTAATTTTTAGAACCACCACGAAGTAACCGGACACCGGGTACACACGCGCGACGTTTAGGATCTTAGCGTTATTTGTCGGCGACTTTGTACAGTAAAGCATACTGAAAGCGGCTTTTGCAATATGCACACCTGTAGCCACCGTCGCTACTAAGTTTATCGTGTTCAAGGTAAGCCACAATACTTTTTTTATACATTATATGTTCAGTTTCACCGCAACCTCACCTGATTTTAAATGACAATGTGGTCTAAGACTGTAAATACGCTAACAATAGACATTCATTCATAATATTCGTCCGATAGGACAGGCGAAGGAATTAATCCATACTGCCAATTCTGAAGTTGTCAATGTAGGTAAGTTCTTATGTATTCTTTATAGGCCTAATCGCCAAATCTTCTATATAATATTTCGTACATTTTCAAAAATCATCTTTTATTTCTGAAGTTGTCAATATAGGTAGTTCTTATTTATTCTTTAGTCAGTTTTATGTCCAAGTTAATGTAAAGGCATACGCGCCAAATCTTATGTAATATATTCTTTTTATCTTAGTCTATTTGTTAATAGTAGCGTACTACTATCTTCTTTGTCCAGAATGTTTGTTAATTTCCATTGTCGAGTAGTTAATTCAATGTTCCAACAAGATGATGGTTCTCTTGTTAGAACTTTCCATGGAGTTTTTGTGGCATCTCAGAATTTATGGTCCGTGGTATTATTTTCCATTCACTTCACGTATGCACAATAAACAAACTTTATTACATAAAACACCACCAATTTTACACAATATAGAGTCAAGTAACACAAGATTATGATTAAAATATAAAATCCACTACATGACAGACCAAAATCCCGCCAAAAACTCCTAACGATAGACAAGGAATACCTGTCAAATGCAACTGTCAGAACACACCTATATGTAATTAGAAAGAGATTTTCAACTCAAGGTTGGTAGGTGGTTACCCAGGTGAGCTCAGTAAAAGTCATCATATTTTTTTTAGTATTTGTGTGCGCGCAATATTTTCAGAAGCTACACAACTGATATTTTATAATCGTATATAGTAATAACAATTTGTTAAAGTCTTTTTTTTCGAACCTCTATAATATCTCTCTACTTGAATAGATAACTAGAAACTTTTTTTGTAGTATTCAATTGATTTCGCACATACCACATAATAATGTTATTAGGCTATGATTGAAAGACCAATTAGTTAATACAACAAAAAAAGTTTAAACCCTCATAAGGACTGCCGACAGAAATGAAACCTCAAAACGATGGTATAACTGTTTTCTCTTTTGAATTCTTAAAGTCATTATTTAAATATATTTTTTTAGTCTTGTTTTCACTTGTATTGGCACACGCAGTAATAATTATTGATATACATTCTTATAAAGTTTATTAATCAATCAAACTTATGATGAGCTGCAAAATATCAATATTACACATACCTATATTACACGTCGCAAGTCTGATTCGCTATTCGGTCATGCCTAATATAATGTCATGACGCGAAATTATAAATATATTTCCAACCAAAAGTACCGCTCAACGCATCAAAAGAATTTTTTTTTCAAAAATACTTCTGCCTAACACTGCAATTAGTTGTTTCGAGGATCTTTTAATCATTTTTTCGTAAAACTAAATACCCATTCTAAAACACTATCGAGCCAAAATGTCTTGCAGACGTACTCTGTCACGCGACGCTATCGTGGCCCAAGTTATCCGCAGCGACATCCACCAATTTGATTTAAAGATGATACCCACTGCTTATAAAATAACATTTATTAATGATTTTAAATTATTTAGATAAATCTTGAGTATTTTCACGGGTAATTCTTCTAGTAGATTGGAGTTGATACATCGAATGTTGTTACTGACTGCCTTCTATGAAGAGTTTTTGGCGGGATTTTAACCTGACCTTAATGAAAAATCTTTTCTTTTCATAATAGAAGTATAGATTGTACATTATTTGACCTCATTTTATGTAAGATTTTTAGTATATTACGTAGTTAGTTTGCTGTTGTGCATAAATAACACAGAATATGAATTCTGAGATGTCACAAAAACTCTTTAGAAACCTAACATTATGCCGCCATCTTGTTAGAACATAGTTATCACAAGACAGTTCTGGGAGTTTTTTGGCGGGTTCTTAGTGTGTCAAGTAGTGGCTTTTATATTTTATTCATAATCTTGTGTAATTTCATTGTATATTTTGTAGTATTTGTGGTGTATTACGTTGAGAATACCACGGAGCATGGATTCTAACTTACCGCAAACACTTCCTGTAAACTTTCTTGTTAGTTCTTTTTTTTATAGTAGCACGGCAAAATGACTGCCTGGTGGTAAGCACAGTACAATCCGAAAAGCTATAGAGATAAAGAGAAACTATAGAAAAGCCAAAACAATGGAATAACTGTGTTCTCTTGGGAATTTTTAAACTAAATATGGTCTAAATTATTTAAACTTCATAATTCGTATACCAATTGAATTTTTTGAAATGACTGCACTCTGCCTGGTGGTAAGCACAGTACAATCCAAAAACAACGGCGACCACCGAGTGACACACTATCCATTGCCGGTCGCCGCTGTCATGCCGGCCTGCAAAAAGCTGGATATGCACAGGCTGATCTCGAAACGCGACCCGCAAAAGCGAATCATTATGACGGGCTCTTTCGCCATATACATGGTGGTTGCGACCCAGTCAGGCTGTAAAACCCTACCACCCTTTCGCCATTGCCTCGTTCGTTATTCAGCAGGGTGCACCACGTGCAGGTGAGGTTGGCTTGGATATCGCAAGCCTTAGATGTTATTTGAGACCCCTTACTTACTTACTTGTGGGGTACAAACGAGCACAAGCCACCTGTAATTTCATTACCTACTCGACAATGGCAGTAATATGCTACTGGAAGATTAGTTGCCCAAAATAAAATACATACTTTCGACGATGATTAAATGTATATCGTAATCCTACATTAAACTTTGGGAACCGCTTTCTTTCAGCGGAATAAATGTAATATATCTTTCGCTGTATTTAAAACTATCTCATTGTAAATTATCAATATTTTTGTCGGCACCATTGATTATCAAAGCAGGACGACGTCTGCCGGTTCCAATTGTGAATCTAGGCCATTCTCGGATCCACTGGATCACGCACACAAAATTTCATCAAAATTGGTCCAGCCATTTAGGAGGAGTTCATTAACATACACACGTACAGGAGAAATTTATACATAAGGATTAACACCAGAATGGTACCTAAAATGTAAGATTTTTTAAATTCAACGATCACACTAATTCACTAAAATAAAAGGTCACGTGATTGTGCAGTGTGATTGATTGGTATAATACCTTCATAATAGTCAAAAAAGTGATAAAAAACGCGTTCTACCAGTGAACCCCAGTCAAGAACGAAATTCCTTAACATAAAGTAAGATCGACTCAAAAAATTTCATTCAATATTAATGTATGTAGAAAAAATATTTATAGATAAAAAAATATTATGACTGAGACATAAAAAACAGGTTGTGTCGTAAAACATACTATAGATGTGAAACTTTTGTATTAAAGCAAACAATAAAAAGCTAACGTCACGCGGTATTCCCATCCAAGTACTGACCACGACCGACGTTGCTTAACTTCGGTGGACGGACGAGTACCGGAGATCTCAACACTAACCTGACACAGTATTTATCCCAGCACTTTTCGTCACATAAAAATTTCCAATCAGAATATTATAGCACTTCCATAAGAAGTTCCAGTTACAGTTTAACTGAAATTACCAATCATTCAGTATTGTGTTTGCGGTAGTATAATCGGCAGCACACGATTCTTGTCTACTCGAATTTAAATACCTACTCGCACGCATACATACGAAACAGAGAGAGGTAGAGAGTCGCATAAGACTGCGTAACGTTTTTTTCTTACGTGACGATTTCTATCAGTTAACTCCTACCGCAAGCCGCGTAACTAACTTAATTCCAATAACAGATCCGCTATAGTTTTTTTTCTTCAAACATTTTAATCGGAGCATAATTCTCATCCCATCGAAATGACCAATTATTGCCTTTAAAATTAGAATATTACCGACAGTACAAGTATTATAATGATATCCATCTCATTCACCAATATTCAACTTATAAAACTCCTGCGTATACTACAAACTGAACAGTAGCGATGTTGTTTTCGATTTCACTCCAAACACTAATAGAAAAAGGTTATCTATATCATTTCGTTTATCTGTGCCGGCTATCCATCATGGACGAAAGGACGCTATTTTGACAGCTGTCAAATTAGTGTCTAAATTGCCGCCATATCGTTTTAAAGGGTCGATTCTTTGTGAGAACGGGTTATTTTTTTTTCAATGTCTCCAACAGGGCTAGTAACGTACACGGTTCGATGCCTTGGATGAGTGTGAGCTTTCTTTAATGTTTATATTTTATGCACACTTTTGATTGTCAACCGTGATATAAAAAAAAAAAAACTTAAAAGCGATTGGAAAATCTCTTTGTCCATGGTAATATCAATATTTATATAACAAAACCGAAAAAAAAACGTGTAAAAATGCAACCTATTTGAAAATTACCCAATCAATTTGAAAGTGGCTTTCTCTGTCAAAAGTCTTATATAAAATTGAGAAACTATAGAAAAGTCAAAACAATGGAATAACTGTGTTCTCTTGGGAATTTTTAAACTAAATATGGTCTGAATTATTTAAATTTCATAATTCGTATACCAATTGAATTTTTTTTTATTGTAGCACCGCAAAATGACTGCACTGTGCCTGATGGTAAGCACAGTACAATCCAAAAACAACGGCGACCACCGAGTGACATACTATCCATTGCCGGTCGCCGCTGTCATGCCGGCCTGCAAAAAGCTGGATATGCATAGGCTGATCCCGAAACACGACCCGCAGAAGCGAATCACTATGACGGGCTTTTTCGCCATATGCATGGTGGTTGCGACCCAGTCGGGCTGTAAAACCCTACCACCCCGCTTTCGCCATTGCCTCGTTCGTTATTCAGCAGGGCGCACCACGTGCAGGTGAGGTTGGCTTGGATGTCTCAAGTCTTAGATGTTATTTAACACGCCTTACACCCCCAATTTAGTAACATTTTTAAACAGTTTATCAAGTTATCAAATATATAATCGGCTGCACAGTCTTAATACGAAATATCAATATTACATGTACAAAAGCCACTATACGACGCGTCGCTAGTGTGACGCAAACCGCGTAAGTGCAATACGGTCGGTCACGCTTACTAGCACGTCATGAAGCGAAATCATAAGTTAATCCCCTGTTAAAAATATACCACTCAACGTTCCTAAAGAAGTTTCCGCTTCAATAATTCACACACTCTTCGAAGTTTCTTTAATGAACATTATTTGACCTGACATATAACCTATAAAATATTGTTTACGCAATAACGGAAACATAAATTTTATACATTAGGACATAGAAACCAGCAATTAATGTGAGATCGGGAGTTTCCAAAAAGGTTTTTTTATCCAACTGACTACGCTATTGACCTAGCAAGGTCTTAACAGCTTCACTGGACTACTAAGGCGAGCGCTTAGGGCACTCAGCCGATTGTATTTTGACAACTAGCTCAAGGGTGCGCGGCACACCTCGGCTTGGGCTGTTGCCTGATTCATGCAATTCGCGACCTATCTTCGGGGGGAGAGGGTGGGTTATGTCCGAGTCGCACGGACTAAAACCCCACGGTGTACCGACAGACCGTTTTGTGGGGGCGGCAAGGGATCGTTCAAGCTAATCAACCTTGTAGAGCCGCCCCCACGGTCCGCCCGGCGGAAGGTGACCGCCGGGCTCCTACCTATAGAGGGACAGACCGGGTACACACCGGCTGCCCCCACTCGTCCGCCGGACCTGTGCAATAAGGAGATGGGCCCCCCGGCCCATCCCCTCAGGTCCGGCTACGGTGGCAGGAGGAGTTGGGCGAAGCGCCTTCTCCTCCTGCCTGGCCTCCTTTGGCTAAGCTTAGCTACATATTCATACTTATATGAGTTATTGAAACATATATGTGTACCAGGCATACATACCTCGACAACACTTATATGTTTTGGATAATTTTTCTAAACTGTTTCAGTTGAATAAGGGAAAAACAAAAATAAAAACCCTTCCACTTTCATGTGTAAGCGTGCACGTGTGTGGAGGTGATATGTGTAATGTTGCTGCAGTGTTGTAATATTTTGTCTCAAAAAGGTACAGTGACCTAAACTAAGGAACTAAGAGAACTAACTAACTAAGAGAACGATTCCACTTACTGAGTGAGCTTTGTGTGTGGTACTGAACTTTGTACTATTCTTTAAATCACTCCAAACCACCAAACTATATTGAGCAAAATGCCACCAATACAGAGTTAAATGTCACGGGTGTACAAATCTTTTAAACATATATTATTATTTCATTTATTTATTTATAATAAGAATGTAAATCTAACGTGTCTGTACTATTTAAATTTTTGTGAAAAAAATTGTTGCAGGTGTCTTGGGATAAGTAATAAAATACATTTCAATCATTTTTAGAAATGTCTGTCTGATTGTTTCTGTGCACACGCATCACTGTTCAAGTACTGCGTTCACGATAAAACTTCACCAAGAAAATCATAAAGCATATCGTCAAGTAAAGTTTAGTCTTGGTTTCATTAAAATCGGTTCACTCTATCAAAAGTTATTGTGATTTGAATGACAGCACGACTTAAGTAGATAAGTATAATTCATTTAATACATTCCGATGATTTTATTAGTCACTGTTTTGTTATACTACGAACCACGTGGACAGAGTCGCGGGCACAGCTAGTAAAGAATAAAAACATATACTTGACAAATTAAAATCACGGTAAAAACTTCAATAGCAAAATTAATTTCACTCCAGACAAACGACCATACTCCGAGTCCTATTTCAAACTAATCCGTCTGTACGTCACGTCGTCATGCCATTTAAATACCCTTTAATTAGCTGACAGAAGCAATACCTAATCAAATTAACACCAATTACTCAACGTAAACATTTTAAACCCGTCGCACGAGTTAAAAATACACAAAGACGGAATAACGACGCCGTAAATACGTTCACGCGGACGTATTTCGTTATAAATATGAAGTATTAAATCGGTATATGAGAACGGAACTATCACGCGTAAGTGTGAATCGGACTCGACGCGACTTGTCGCGTTGGCGCCAAATTTGCTGTCACCCTGACAGCTCGTCATGATTTACACCGCAAAATGGCGGCGTAAAACAAATAAATACGCGACCGTTATGACGAGACGAATAAAAACGGTTTCTAAATTAATAACATTTTTTTTAATTATAATAAAAGGCCCACACAACGCGATCGTCTCGGATTGACGTCTCGTAGTTTTTAAGATGTTTGTTTTTGTTTGATGCTCTCGCGTTGGATGGCTAATTGGTCACAATTGGATTTGATCGAGTAAGAAACGAAACTAAAAATAGTAACACTCTATTTTAAAACGTAGCGCCACTTTGTGTTTTTTTTTAGAACGTAATTTAGAACCGTTGATTTGGAAAATAGCACATCTTTTGTAAGTTTTTATTCGTTTAATAATTACGCTCGTGTAATTAGGTGTCACTACATTCTATTTTTTGTATGTCTACTATATTACATTTTTAAAGGGTAGAGTAAAGGTTTATTTGTCTATACGTGGCAATCTTTAAATCAAGATACTATATATTATACGGGGCAAGCCAACAGGCGGGTCACCTGATGGTAAGTGATTAACACTTTCACATCTATTGCCATTCTAAGCAGTAATTATATACATTTTTCTACGGTTTATAATGTCTATAAACAAGTATCTATGGACGGTGGTCATCACTTAACATCAGATGACCCGCCTGTTCGTTTGCCTCCTATGATATAAAGAAAACGTCAAACATATGATGTGCGCTCTCACTGACCGAACGAAACGCAACAATGCAAGCACTGTTACTTCACGTGGGTGTCTGTGGGTCGGGTGGTAGTACCCCGGGCGAGCCGACCCATTCATACTGAAACCAGTAATAGCTTCAGCGTGCCTCTACCACCTACAAAATACTAACTAATATTAGTATATATCTATAGTACACAAGATGGTACCTTACACGCTATTTTCACTTCTCAGAATCGGATTTGTATGGAAAAGGCTGTCTATTTTTAGCTATCAATCCACTCTCTAGATGGCACTGTTATATAATTTTTTTGGCAAGTTTGATAACAAAAGATGGTGGACGACAATTAATTTTGACAGTTCAAACTGACAACTTTGAAATATTTGTTGTCATTCACTTTGGTTACGTATCTGTTACGAGAGTGTGCTCCCTTAAATTTTCTGACCTCCCACAAACAATTTTATCTATCTCCGGATCTACTTATAAACATTGACTTCTGCATTTACATACTTTCATTAAGATTTGCCTTACGATGAATATATTCATTACAGATAAAAATAATCAAAAACTTGTATACGATTTACGTAGTACCGCTGTATGCATACATACATAGCTATAAATAACTAACACATATTAGTTCGAAAGTCATATTATAGAGGCGCTGATCGGAAAGAACGAGTGCGACCTCTATTTATATAACGTACTTTATATAACGTACTCTGTGGTATCTTACATCTAGAAAAATATATTCTTTCCGAGATAATCCAATTTAAAATATCTCGAGCAAAGGCTAGTTTAATTACTTGCTATTAGTATTAAATAGTTATAGATCAGTAAAGATTACTACATATGAGTTCACATAAAATTAACTTAAAATATATATATATAAAAAAACTTCAAAAACGTTGCCCATTAAGTGTTTAGGTAATTACTTTCGCTTGGTGAGGCAAAGGTACAAAAAATTGTCAGCCATCCAATGCTACCATTGACAAATAGACCGGCTGAGTATTTAGGGGTATATAACGCGTAAACAAAAACCACCTATTCTAATATAAGAAAAAACTAAATGAGTGTATAATTGTTTCAGATATTGTAATAAAATGTATATATCTACTGTATTTTTAAGTTAAAAGTAGTCCACATCAAGAATTATTGATATAAAATTATATTATTGGATAAAAAGTGATGTTTGGGTGGGTCTCTAATACCGAAGCAAAAGAATTTCTAAAAATAAACAAAGCATAAAAAGATAAGCGTATAATACACTAGCGGACCCGGCAGACGTTGTCCTACCTTGATAATAAAATCCTAAAAGCCAACCGCAGCGCCACCTACCGGGTCCAATCATGAATCTAAATCATTCTCGGATCCACTGGAACACGCATACAATATTTCATCAAAATCGGTCCAACCGTTTAGGAGGAGTTCAGTGACATACACACGTACTGAAGAAATTTATATATAAAGATATAACACACAATAGGTTCTTGCCACAATACTACAATCTGAACAGACTTTAATATTTACAAATTCACACATAAAAACACAGAATGTGTACGATAGAAGAACAAATGTGAATCTTTTATATTACAGTGAAACATTTTAATTATAAATCAATCAGTTTTGATTAGTGTAGACTATGTCCAATGATCGCCACGCCGCCTGAACGTAGACACGCAACTACGGACAACGAGAAAGAAGGACAGCTAGAAGAGCGTATGTCTCACTGTTCTCCAATACCCGAGACATAGAGAATACAAAGAAACAAAATATAATATACTGAACCGTAAGTATGTGTCGCAACCAACGCTTAACTGCATTTAATTCAACACGGTCGCCCATTCTGATAAGTTAAGAGTTGATGTATAAGCTAATAGTAGTATTAATACACGTCTCAAACTGATAAACAAGATGGACGACTTAGTTTAATTCGTTTTTTATGAGCCAACAAGAAGCGCTAGGCATGGGAACGGAACGCATTGTGCCTACCTATCCACAGATATTAAATTACTATCATAGAAGAAACAAGGTGAAAAATTCGTTATCTATGTACAGTTACCGATTCGTTATCTGTATTCGTGCAGTCGTATTTGTTACGTCAATGTGACAGTTCGTTGGCTCGGTAAAATATAAAGATCCCAAAAAATATGTATTGCGTATTAATTTATTATATATCTCTTAATATTACAACGACTTAAAGTGTCACTATCTGTCTTCTATACTTTACTATGTGGAGCAAATAGATTTGAATACCCTAAATGTTTATAAAAGCAACCTACTTGGACACTAGGTCTTAGCGGAACATTTATTACATGAAATTTTATTTAAAAAATTGCGTTATTTGACACTATATTTTATAATTTTGGTTACATCTTACGTAATATAGTGTATAAGTGAAATTTCAGTAAATCGACAAAAGAATGAGATGAATATATATAACAAGGGTAAGACAATTACAATGTCTTTTAAAAATGAATTTATTATTTAGCACAACAAGACATAAAAATACTCACAAACACTGTTAAATAATAACACACCACGCTGTCTTCTTACTAAAAACCTGTAATACGCAGCCGCATACAGTGTACAGTAGTATTAGCTCACGTACTTTTCACATATACTAACACACGTTAAATGTTCCAATACAAGCAAGTATTAAACAATGTGCAATATACATACACACCGAAATTTGCTCTCTCGCTCTGGCTCAATAATTTTTGTATTTGTATCTCTTACCTGTAGTTTTTCCCGTTGCTTCCGTTTTGAAATCACAACGATTCTAAAGGAGTTTCACTTCAAAAATAATAACTTAGAACATTAATTATAAATTGTCAAAAAAACTCCGGAAGTTGTAACACGACTGCTTCAATATTGTTAGAATTTCAGTGTTCATAAGACTCCTTGTAAAACAGAATAATTACAGTTATATTTTATTCATAATATTAGGTTTTTTTTTTTAACTTTATTTTTGGCAACCAATCTTTTAGATTATTACTGTCATTGTCGAGTAGTTAATAGTATTACAAGTTCTTCTTCCATTCCATTTTTGGCAACCAGTCTTTTAGTAGACTATTACTGCCATTGTCAAGTGAGCATCGATATTACAAGTTTCTTGATATCATTTCAATGAACTAACAAGATGGCGGCCATCTTGCTAGAACTTTCCATGGAGTTTTTGTGGCATCTCAGAATTCATGGTCCGTCGTATTATTTTCCATTCACCTCACTTATGCACAATAAACAAACTATATTACATAAAACACCACCAATTTTACACAATACAGAGTGAAGTAACACAAGATTATGAATAAAAAATAAAATCCACTACATGACAGACCGAGATCCCGCCAAAAACTCAATTAGGTTATTTGACTCCATATTTAGTAATATTGGTGGTGTTTTACGTAATATACTGCGATTATTATGTACAAGTGAAGTGGTTGGGAAATAACACCACGGAGCATGAATCATGATATCAAATCAAATCAAATCAAAAATACTTTATTCAGTTTAGGCCCTAATAAGGCGCTTATGAACGTCAAAACTACCACCGGTTTGGAAAACAACGCAGTCATCGAGAAGAACCGGCAAGAATCTAGATCGGGTACATCTTTTTAACATATATATATATATTAAATACATTATACGTTACAATACCGTTTTTAGTGGATGCAATTTAAGGGTAGTAGCTAGCCAGGAGAACTTAGAAAGAGCCCTAACACTATGCTATGGCTACATAACAATGTTCTCCCACACCTAATGCTCCGATTTAGTTGCTAAAATCCGAACATCGACGGTCCATGGACGCGGTGTCCGTTCATGCTATCAACTAATTTATTATCGCTTAAATCGTCTATCCGAGTTATTAAACTTAACGAAAGTAAACCAATCTTAGGTTGCTCGTTTCTATATATATATATATATATATTAAATCCATTATACGTTACAATACCGTTTTTAGTGGATGCACAGAGAGAAGTCAATTCCAGACATCACCATCGTTCACGTTCATCGTCCACTCTATAGTTGCCTCTCGACACTAAAACCCGATTGACATGGTGCTTAAATTTACAGTCCGGCAAATCGGTAATATGTTTTGGGACTTTATTGTAAAACCTAACACTATTACCTAAGAAACTATTACTGGTTTTGCTAAGTCTGAAACATGGGACGACCAGTTTGTCACAGTTTCTAGTATTTAGATCATGCCGGTCTTTTACAAAATGCACATTTTCAAAGTTTTTACGGACATACATATACTATACTAGCCGACCCGTGCCCACTTCGTTGGGCGGTAATA
>MU159564.1:43941-72709 GCA_015888305.1 Antheraea pernyi | reverse complement strand
ACCTAACTACTATTACGGGCTTTTTCGCCATATACATGGTGGTTGCGACCCAGTCAGGCTGTGAAACCTTACCACCCCGCTTTCGCTTTCGCAAACATACGATGATCTGCATAGTCTCAATACAAAATATCAATAATATTTACACAGGCTGGTACTACATACTATATCTCGCTAGCCGCGCAAACGTTATACGGTCGGTTATGCTAGTGCAATCTCATGACGCGAAATTATAAATCTATCTCCTACCAAAAATACCTCTCAACGCGTTTAAATAAGTTTTCAGTTCAAAAAATATACTTGATAATAATTGACAGCGAATATAGAAGTAATCATTGGACGCTCGTCTCATGTCTTCACTAAGTCAACGTCGCTATGGAACGAAATAGTTTATTATTGAAAAATAACGAACCTTACTGGCCGCTCTGGTAAACGAAGCGTGAAGGTAAACCCGAGCGAACCCTACCGTTGAGATTTATTAATACCGACTCGATTCATGTTTTGACAAATTAATTCTGCGCAAGACCTTTACCGTCAGTCGCTCACTACTTAGGGCTGTCACTAAAAATAGATATGAAACAATATTTTTTTTAAAGCCAACTTTGTAAATAACGGACACCTATCCATAGATATACGTAAATCTGTCACTGCGTTTATCCATATCGCGTTCTGTAATCAGCCGGTGTCTATTCACCAACAGATCTTTTTTTTAATACAATTAACGGCACACGAACATGCAGGTCACCTGATGGTAAGCGATTACCGCCGTCCATGGACATCTGCGACACGAGAAGAATCACAAATACGTTGCCAGCCTTTAAGAAAGGATTAGGCTGTTTATTGAAAAATAGCAGATTGTAATGATCTAGAAACGCTGCCGGTGGGAGTTAGTTCATTCCAGAGAACTGTCGTACGCGGAAAAAACGAACGTGAGAATCGCACAGTTCTAACCATCAAGATGACACTGATGGAATTTCAGCCCGTGCCGTGTATCTCCAATTGCGTTAGATCTCTACCACACTATATCTCATTTGTCACGTCTTTCGTTTCTGCGATTGTTCGTAGCAATCGATACCTGATATTATGGCAAGTATACATCTATATAATTCTTCTTGCCGGCCTTGTATCGTGTTACTTTTCCTCGCCGTTAATCTTGGAAGTATCGTTAGGACCAATGTTGACTTCTTTTGTAGCGGACCGAATCATTACCTACTATAAAACAAAGCCCTCTGCCTCGTCTGCCTGTTATAAACTGAAAAACTACTGAATGAATGTTTATTCGATTAATAGATACTGCCGCTGGGAGTTCATTTCAGAAAAATGTCGTACGCGGAATAAAGAACGTGAGAATCGCACAGTGCACGACTTCCAACCATCGAGATGATACTGATGGAATTTCGTGACGTGACGTGTATCTGCAATTGCGTTAGATCTCTACCACACTATATCTCGTTTGTCACGTCTTTCGTTTCTGCGATTGTTCGTAGCAATCGATACCTAATATTATCGCCAGTATACATATCGGTATAATTCTTCTTGCCAGCCTTGTATCGTGTTACTTTTCCTCGCCGTCAATCTTGGAAGGATCGCTAGGACCAATGTTGTCTTCTTTTGTAGCGGACTGAATCATTACCTACTATAAAACAAAGCGCTCTGCCTCGTCTGCCTGTTATAAACTGAAAAACTACTGAATGAATGTTTATTCGATTAATAGATAGAGATATTCACGAGAAAGGTTTGGCTATATAAATTGTCAAGATTTTGTGTAAATTGGTTGAAATAAAACGATATTTGTTGGACATATTGGAATAAATTTTATACTACAACACCACCAGGTGGCTGTATGTTACAAATGTCTTTGCTTAATGTTACGAGACAATAATGTTGATGGCGCCACTAGTTTTTTTTTGTTGAGTCATGTTCCTTTACTGTGCATCATTTAATGTGTAATTGTTTCTACAATAAAATCAAAGTATTTCATTTACACAAGAAGTCTTTGTTTGTCAGTACCCCAATAGGACACAGAGTTGACAAGATTTTTTCCTAAAACATAAACCTAGATAATAGTTACATTGCATTGTAGAAGAGGAATCTCAATTAGAGTTCTGCCAGTACGTGTGTTGTTTCGACATTTGCTAAAATTAGGTTTCTAAATATTGTTGAGTATTGAAGTAGTTGGGTTCAGGTTTGTGAATCTACGATTAAAATAATTAGTTGAGATGTTTGCAGTTACCATACTATGTTATATTTATACTAATGTTATAAAGAGAGGTAAGGTTTTGTTTTCGAGGAATCCTTGGTATTACTGATACGATTTTGAAAATTTTTTCACTGTTAGAAAGGTATATTACCGCAAGCTTAATATCTCTGTCAGGAAGGTGGTTTGTATGTCAAAAGTAAAACAAATTTGACAAGATTTAGTTTGGATTAAGATTTCACGTATATTTTACAAATTCTTATAAAACAAACAACTAAATCAAAATGAAAATTTAATATAGAAAATGTTTAGTTTTTACAGTCTGTTAAGTGATGAAGCTACGAGGGGTACTGGGAAGACATTTATAGGCAATATATGTAGGTTAGTTTTATCTTAATTGGACGCGGTAGGTAATGCTGCAAACGGGTTCTAGGCTTATTTTAAAAGATTTCTCACATACCAACTGGGTATATGTTTGAGTGAGTCCCTGGATAGTTTGGATTTACAATTGGGAGCGCTAGATGCCACTGGAATCATGTTTTAGGATTTTTAAGATTATTCGCATTTGAAAATACAATTAAAACCGTTAATAACCGATTTGGTGCAGACGAAGTTGCACGGGTCAGCTAGTATATAATAAAACTACCTACTTATATTATCTTGGTCTTCCCCCAGATATTTCAAATCAAATACCGGGTACTGTACTGTTAGGTACATCGCAGAAACTTTGTACTGCTTCGATATAATAAAAAAACATCAACAAAAGAGCAGCGTACATTTTTCCCTGTACATAGTACAAATAATACACCTTTGATACTCGTACTATGTACTAAATTTCTAGTCTTGTCTATGTCATAATATAAACTAGTCTAGTCTAGAACATTTATTTGTCAATAAAATGGTTTTTTAATCGCAATTGTTTTAAATAGCGCTGCTATTTCTTGAGATCTGTGTACTAAAGTATACAAACTCTTCATAATTTTAATACAAATGTCATATATAAATATTTTAATGATGAAGAGGCATGTTTCAATGTACACCTTCCTTAGCTACCACCCTCAAAACATAAATGTATTATATGTTTGAGTGAGACCCTGGATAGTTTGGATTCACAATTGGGAGCGCTAGATGCCACTGGAGTCATGTTTTAGGATTTTTAAGATTATTCACGTTTGAAAATACAATTGAAACCGGTAATAACCGATTTGGTGCAAACGAAGTTGCACGGGTCAGCTAGTATATAATAAAACTACGTACTTATATTATCATGGTCTTCCTCCAAATGTTTCAAATCAAATACTGGGTACTGTACTGTTAGGTACATCGCAGAAACTTTGCACTGCTTCGATATAATAAAAAACATCAACAAAAGAGCAGCGTACCTTTTTCCCTGTACATAGTATTAATAATGTACCCTTGATACTCTTACTATGTACTAAATTTCTGGTCTACTCTATGTCATAATATAAACTAGTCTAGTCTAGAATATCTGTCAATAAAATGGTTTTTTAATCGCAATTGTTTTACATAGCGCTGCTATTTCTTGAGATCTGTGTACTAAAGTATACAAACTCTTCATAATTTTAATACAAATGTCATATATAAATATTTTAATGATGAAGAGGCATGTTTCAATGTACACCTTCCTTAGCTACCACCCTCAAAACATAAATGTATCATTCAGCATTTGTAATGGTGTTCCGGCACTTTCACTAGAGAGCTAGTTTCCTTCTAAGTTTAGCTTGCCATCTTGGGCTACATTGTTATTTAACACTAGCCTCTGCCCGCAACTTTGTCCGCGTGAATAGTTACTTTGGGTTAACGTTAATACGCAGCGGAAGTTATCAAGAGGAAAAAAATAAACATTCATAATTGGTGCTCCGCCCCTATAGGTTTTAGCGTGATGATATATAGCCTATAACCTTCCCCGATAAATTAGCTATATAACACTGAAATAATTTTTCAAATCGGACCAGTAGTTCCTGAGATTATCCCCTACAACATCACAACGTCACAAACTCAAACTTTAGCTCTTTATAATATTATATTATTAGTATAAATCAGGAATCAGATATTAATACAAACCAATGAAACATTTAAATTATAGGAAACGAATACAAATGACAGCAAAAAATAGTACTACAGTCAAAAATTTAAATATTTAGTTTTCACTTAGCAACCCTAACGTTTGTTCTGGGTGGGCTCCATATCCGATACCGTGGCAGCGCGAAACAAAACAACTCGCTCACGACAGAGACGGCGCTCGACCGACGTGACGTCACATACTCCGTCCTTTTCTATTGCGTTTCGTTGCACTTAGTACGACAATTCACCTTAATTTTGGGCGTTTTATTTCACACAATTAACACCGTCTTTATTGAAAGTCGAAAGCATTTATTGGATTATATTTTATTATACAGTTAGATACCTTTAATGCAGTTTTTTTAAATAAAAGTTCTTAACGTCCGCTTGGCTTGGTGAGTAAGCTGATGAATGCGTAACGAAAGAGTTACGAAAAGTGTGATGGGGGATAGAAGATAGAAAGAGAGAGAGTTATGTTTCATATTTTCAATTAAAAACCCATCATAAATTTAGATGTTTGTAGAAAATGATAATATTTATACATATTTAGACATATCAAACATAAATAAGTACATGCATACAGATGGAGCGAAAGAAGTATTACTACAGTCCTTTGGTCCAGAGTCAGACTCGCTTTTTTTCATATAATTACTGCCATTGTCGAGTAGGTCAATACTTAATGTCTTGCGATAATTTCAATGGTACAATAAGATGGTGGCCCCGTTGTTAGAACTTTCCAGGGAGTTTTTGTGGTAACTTAGAATTCATGCTCAGTAGTATTCTTTTCCATCAACTTCTCTTGTGTAGTGCGTAAAAGTAAACCTGTAAAAGCGTAAAGTGCCATCAATATTACAAGATATAGAGTCAAATAATACAAGATTATGAATGTAATATAAAAGTCACAACATGAGAGACTAAGATCCCACCAAAAATTCGACGTAATAATTATTCCCTTCCTTCCAAAAGCGGGGTCAGCATCGAGACTTTCCCTATTCTGTAGACTCTTTGTCTACACTTTCTTTTTTGCTGTCGTTAATTTTGTCAGTCTAGTTAAAAATCGTTTTGCATGTGAGCACCTGTTGTTTCTACTTAAGCCTTGGTTCGGTTAGGTTACGTTGACGGAGCCCGGCGGCGACGCTTTTGCTGCTGGGCCAACCGCTGGGGCGGCACGATGAAGTCTATAGAGATCTCGTGTCGCCCCAACTATAGCGACAGACGTACACCGTGGTGTTTTAGGCCGTACGAGTCGGACATAACCCACTCTCTACCCCGAGAGGGAGGTGTATCCATAAGGGATTCCCCACGTAAAAAAAAAGGTTAGAATTACGAAACAAAGACAGCTAAAGCTGGCCGCGATCGCGGTGGCTTTAATACGTAAACACCATATTTCTTAAATGTAACCTAATTATTAGATTGTTATATTAGCTTGGAGGTAGAGATTTTATTTTTAAGGCCGCCGGAATAGTACTGTCCTCAAGTCGATAATCTGATGCTAATCACCTATAGGTGTGTCCCGTAATTACACTTAAGAGCCAGTTCCACGCAGACGAAGTCGCGGGTAACAGCTAATATAAAATAAAATCCTGAAAGAAGCTCAATCAATTGACGTAAAAGGGAAACACCACAAATATCCCATATGACCTGATCTATGTTAGTCATCGTATTAAGCTGTAAAACGGAAATAAATTTTGTTTATTTACTCAACACAATATATACGCTTGCAGCAATCGGTATATTATATATGTGAAATAGTTTTTTTTTAATGAAGTCATGAAGATCTGCTGTCGATTTCTGTAATTCAATGTTCCCTTTGTATTCGTTTCTAGCTTAAAACACAATATGACGGATGCCCTCACCTCTCCTCTCCCGTTTCCTTCCCCTCAAACACAAGCTGGCAACGCAATTGCGACTCCCCTGGTGTAGCTAGTGTCTATGGACGGCGGTGATCACTTACCATCAGGTGACCCGCCTGTTCGTTTGCCCCCTATAATATATAAAATATATATATAAACAGGGTTAGGAAAGATTGTATCGGAGAGGAAAAATGAGAAAAATCAAACACCTAATTTAGCGTTTTCCACAATTCATCTCCCAAGTGTCTTAAAATAAGGGATGTAAGGGGGAACAGAAAAGAACATAGGTTACCTAGCTTTCATTTAAAAAAAGCACTGTTCGCTAGGTACCGAAAAATATCTATTACTAAATTGAAGCGAGTGATGCCGCGAGTAAAAGCTAGTTATATTGTCACTATATATTAGGTATAACACAAGGTCCGCCGCCGCAACTGTCTATCTGTCTGTTAGCGATAAACTCAAAAACTACAAAGCGGATTTTCATGTGGTTGTCATAAATAGGTAGAGTGATTCACAAGGATGGTTTAGATATGTAATTTGTTAAGATTTCTTATAAATTGGTTGAAATATAACGATAATTGTTTGATGTCTTGGAAAACGTCAAGTCGCCTGGGAACTTTCTTCGAAAACGCTGCCTAATAAATGAGATATATCAAAACAACTGAGATGATAAACGAAGCAGACGAAGTCGCGGGAAGCAGCTTGTATAGTATAAAATAAAAACATTATAAAAGTTCGACATAAATGTCAAATGACATTAGTGACAAAAGTTCTCCAATATGGCGTCCGAGCGCGTCACAAAGGTTTGAAGTCAATTTTTGATAAATCAACTCAGTCAAAAGTTATTCAAGATCAAAGTTTAACTTACCCTATATATATATATATTTTGAAACGCCGTAATAAACTAAAAATAGGAAAGATTGTATCGGGGACGAAAAATGAGAATAATCAAACACCTAATTTAGCATTTTCCACGATTCATCTCCCAAGTGTCTTAAAATAAGGGATGTAAGGGGGTACAGAAAAGTACATAGGTTACCTAGCTTTTATTAAATAAAACACTGTTCGCGAGGTACCAAAAAAATATCTATTACTAAATTGAAGCGAGTGATGCCGCGAGTACAAGCTAGTTATATTGTCACTATATATTATAACACAAGATCCGCCGCCGCGTCTGTCTATCTGTATGTTCGCGATAAACTCAGAAACTACTAAGCGGATTTTCATGTGGTTATCATAAATAAACAGAGTGATTCACGAGGATGGTTTAGGTATGTTATTTGTTGAAATTTCTTGTAAATTGGTTGAAATATAACGATAATCGTTAGATGTCTTGGAAAAAGTCAAGTCGCCTGGGAACTTTCGTCGAAAACGCTGCCTAATAAATAAGATATATCAAAACAACTGAGAAGATAAACGAAGCAGACGAAGTCGCTGGAAGCAGTTCGTATCGTATAAAATCAAAACATTATAAATGTTCGACCTAAATGTCAAATGACATTAGTGACAAAAGTTCTCCAATATGGCGTCCGAGCGCGCCACAACCAAACCACTACTTACTTACCTATTCAATTTAATAACGCCTACAATAAAATAAATACGAGATTCTTTTTTAATGGAAAATGGAACAAGCTTTTTAATACCAGCTACAGTCCAATTAGTGTGGCCTACATTACATAAATTAAAATGTAATTGCTACGTGCTCATGTCAACGCCTCAAAACATGGCTCCTGCGGTGTTGCCAGCATCATAATTAAATTAATTACGTTATAATTATACACGTGTTGTTTTTTTTAGTATTCTTACGTTGTTATTACAAATTTTATATATTCTTTTCTATAACTTGTTATTACATTTTTGTTTTGTTCTACGAACGGTAACGCTTTGTTAGAATTTGGTAAAGATTGGACAAGGTTTGGATATAATCTGCACTTACTTTGTACTGTATTATTTAGATTTTGTGAAAAAAAAATGTTGCCGGTGTCTTGAATTAAGTAATAAAATACAATTCAATCACTTTTAGAAATATTTGTCTGTCTGTTGTTTGGACTCGCACCACTATTACCAGTAATGCGTTCACAATAAATATAAAGCATACCTTCATTTAGAAGTCGCCTGGGAACTTTCGTCGAAAACGCTGCCTAATAAATAAGATATATCAAAACAACTGAGAAGATAAACGAAGCAGACGAAGTCGCTGGAAGCAGTTCGTATCGTATAAAATCAAAACATTATAAATGTTCGACCTAAATGTCAAATGACATTAGTGACAAAAGTTCTCCAATATGGCGTCCGAGCGCGCCACAACCAAACCACTACTTACTTACCTATTCAATTTAATAACGCCTACAATAAAATAAATACGAGATTCTTTTTTAATGGAAAATGGAACAAGCTTTTTAATACCAGCTACAGTCCAATTAGTGTGGCCTACATTACATAAATTAAAATGTAATTGCTACGTGCTCATGTCAACGCCTCAAAACATGGCTCCTGCGGTGTTGCCAGCATCATAATTAAATTAATTACGTTATAATTATACACGTGTTGTTTTTTTTTTAGTATTCTTACGTTATTATTACAAATTTTATATATTCTTTTCTATAACTTGTTATTACATTTTTGTTTTGTTCTACGAACGGTAACGCTTTGTTAGAATTTGGTAAAGATTGGACAAGGTTTGGATAGAGTCTGCACTTACTTTGTACTGTATTATTTAGATTTTGTGAAAAAAAAATGTTGCTGGTGTCTTGGAATAAGTAATAAAATACAATTCATTATTAGAAATATTTGTCTGTCTGTTGTTTGGACTCGCATCACTATTAACAGTAAATATAAAACGTACCTTCAAGTAGCATTTAGTCTTGGTTTCATTAAAATCGGTTCACTCTATCAGAAGTTATTGTAATTTTAACGACGAGGCGACTTAAGTACGAGAGAATAGTAGATAAATAAATGGACTTAATATAGTCAAATGATTTTATTATTCACAATTTCTTTACATTAGATTCCATGCGGACGAAGTCACGGGCACAGTTAGTATTGAACATATTCTACGGTGTAGCCTTGATTTGTAAATATAGCAACTGCGTGCGACTTTAGCCGTGTTAAATTAGAGTTTTAATTATTGTTAGGATCTTAGTTACTCGGGTGGTTATTTTAATTTTTTGTATCAACATGATTATATAATTATTGTATAGTTTTATATTTATTTCAAAAAACAGTTATTAATAAAATCATCTGGATGTATTAAGTCAATTTACTTACGTACTTTCCTATGGTACTTAAGTCGCGTCGTCTTTAAATAAGTTTTTTTTTTAGTATTCTTACGTTATTATTACAAATTTTATATATTCTTTTCTATAACTTGTTATTACATTTTTGTTTTGTTCTACGAACGGTAACGCTTTGTTAGAATTTGGTAAAGATTGGACAAGGTTTGGATAGAGTCTGCACTTACTTTGTACTGTATTATTTAGATTTTGTGAAAAAAAAATGTTGCTGGTGTCTTGGAATAAGTAATAAAATACAATTCATTATTAGAAATATTTGTCTGTCTGTTGTTTGGACTCGCATCACTATTAACAGTAAATATAAAACGTACCTTCAAGTAGCATTTAGTCTTGGTTTCATTAAAATCGGTTCACTCTATCAGAAGTTATTGTAATTTTAACGACGAGGCGACTTAAGTACGAGAGAATAGTAGATAAATAAATGGACTTAATATAGTCAAATGATTTTATTATTCACAATTTCTTTACATTAGATTCCATGCGGACGAAGTCACGGGCACAGTTAGTATTGAACATATTCTACATTGTACCCTTGATTTGTATAAATAAAGCAACTACGTGCGACTTCATCCGTGTTAAATTAGAGTTTTAATTCTTGTTAGGATCTTAGTTACTCGGGTGGTTATTTTTATTTTTTGTATCGACATGATTACATAATTATTGTATAGTTTTATATTTATTTAATAAAACAGTTATCAATAAAATCATGTGGATGTATTAAGTCAATTTACTTACGTACTTTCCTCTGGTACTTAAGTCGCGTCGTCTTTAAATAAATAATAACTTTTGATAGAGTGACCCGATTTTAATAAAATAGTGACTAATTATTACTATAGGATATGCTTTATGATTCTCGTAAGCGTGACTTTCGTGAACACAGTACTTTTGAAGTGATGCGTGTTCAAACAAACACACACAGGTGGATATTTATAAAATGACTGGAATGTTTGCTTATTGCTAAAGATCAGCGACAATTTTTTTCACAAACATTTAAAAGTATAGATACGTTTAATTTACATTATTATTATATCTATAGACTAGCGGGCCGGGTGGGCATTGTCCTGCCTTGATAATAAAAAACCCGCAGCGCCACCTACCGGGTCCAGTTGTGAATCTAAACCATTCTCGGATCCACTGGAACACGTACGCAAAATTTCATCGAAATCGGTCCAACCGTTTCGGAGGAGTTCAGTGACATACTGTATGTCAAAAAAAAAAAAAAATAAAGATATTAAAAATTATGAACTGTGATGGCAAAATTAATTTTGAGCATTAACATTTGGTTATAGTTTTTTATGTATTTTTTGATAAATAGTTACAATAATTAGGTATCATTTGTACGCAAGCGTGACTCTTAACGGTGTAAAACTTGTAACTGTCAATTTTGACAGGCCGCCATCTTGGCTGCGAATTCCCACCAACGTGTTACTCAATATCGCTTCTTGGGATAATTACTTGAACGATTAGTCAAGTCCTTACCACGGCCGTCACTTACACCGCGATATAAAATAAATGTTGTATTTAAATATATTATTCATGATATTCATAATTTTAAATATATTACACTCATTATTTGTGAAACGGGAAGTCTGTGTTCTCCTGCCACACATGGTAATAAGTGAAAAAATATAAAAGAGTGAAATGGAAAATGTTGAAAAGCTGAAAATTTAGGATTTTATATGTTTTTGTATGAGAAATCATAAAAAGTATATGGTCGGAAGAATAAAAAAAGCCTATACCTCAATAACATTACCAGTTACCGGGTCGAACTATAGCTGAGCACAATTTATTATTTTCATGACATATAATATTTGAATCTTCTTCTGCTTCTTACCCTTATCCCACATAAGTAGGGTCGGTACAACATGTTTCTCATGTTGTGGTATATGATTTGGCTTAATTTTTACGATCGGCCGCCTGCCTGACATCAACCCTCCTTGGGATTATTTTGTTGTACCACTGTATGTATGATTACGAATAGTTACGAAGTCTGATGGGCTCTTTTAACCTTAAAATTGTTCGTTCCGGTTAAAAACGAAGTTCTTCCAGATTATGGTTTGCATGCTATATAGCCATTTTTTTTTAGGATTCGTGGTTTCAGATTCTTCACAGTAATAATATAATATTAGATATAATAAACCATTATAAAAATACAAAATATGAAAACTATAATAGAAAAATAGATGCAAATAAAATGACATGTCAATGTCAATCTGGTGATATTTGAATAACAGTATAAATTAATAACGTAAATATGTGTTTTTTTTATATCATAGGAGACAAACGAACAGGTGGGTCACCTGATGTTAAGTGATCACCACCGTCCATAGACACTTGCAACACCAGGGGAGTCGCAAGTGCTTTGCCAGCCTGTGTTGGGGGGAGGAAGGTAAGGGGAAAGTGGAAGGGAAGGGGAGGTGGGTCTCCGCTCTCACTGACCGAACGAAACGCAACAATGCAAGCACTGTTACTACACGTCGGTTTTCTATGAGAGGGTCACGTTGTACAAAACATTGAAAATATTTATTAGAAACTGATTACGAGTGTTATAGTGTTTGTTACAAAATAAAATAAGATTATTTTGTAAAACCGTTGTTATGCGTATTTTTGTGTCTGATGACACTAATTTTCAAAGCTACAATTAATCCTCCGTCTTACTTTGCAAATCCGACTACCACAAAAAAGTCTTTTTAATTTTTGGGTTTAATATATAACCTATGACACTTACAAATAACGTGGCTTTCTATTGGTAAAAGAATTTGCAAAATAGTTTTAGTAGTTCCATCCTACAACTTCAAAAACTCACAAACTTTAACTCTTTATAGTATTTGTATAGATGACTAACTAATGAGTTGAAGTTACGCGACGGTGTGACAGACGCCGCTCCTTAAGCTTGAGAAGGTAAAGGTAATGGGCTAAGAAGCAATTCCGTTTAATTACTGAGTCCGTTGACCTGACGAAGCATTTTCTTTGTGTTCATCCATTATGCAAACAATGTTCGCTCCGTTCATCTCCTTATAACGAAGACGAACAATTTCTTAGATCATTACAAACACTAAAGTATGGAAGATAAAATCTATAAAGGCTAATTTCCTTATACGATGTAGGTGGTAGAGCCACGCTGAAGCTATTATTGGTTTCAGCATGAATGGGTCGGTTCACCCCGGTTAGTACCATTTTTAAGACCGAGATCTCAAAATGGCGGATTATATTTGAAAATATGTAGTAATGTTTTATAACTATAATTTTACATTGCATAACTTATTATTGTTCAAGTTTAAGTTCAAATTTTGTAATAAAAACGGGTTTTTTATTTAAGTATGCTGCCAACAGTGTGTTGATCTGTGCTTGAAGAGGTCTACAGTCGTCTTTTTCTTCTTCTCGGACTGACTACGCTATTCACCTAGCAAGGTCTTAACGGCTTCACCGGACTACTAAAGCGAGCGCTTAAGGCACTCAGCCGATTTTATTTGGGCAACTAGCTCAAGGGTGCGCGGCACACATCGGCTTGGCTGTTGCCTGATTCATGCAATTCGCGACCTATCTTAGCAAACCTAAATTAAGCTACATATTCATAATATATATGAGTTATTGAAACATATATGTGTACCAAGCATACATATCTCAATAACTCTTATGTGTATTTTGTATTGGAAAATTTCTAACCTATTTCAGTTTGATAAGGGAAAAAAAACAAAACCCTTCCAATTTTATGTGTAAGCGTGTATGCGTGCATGTGTGTGGAGGTGATATGTGTAATGTTGTCGCAGTGATGTAAGATTTTGTGTCACTGTATCGCGCTCCACACCGAGGGAACGGGCCTACAGTCGTTTGTACAGAGCTTAAAACTTTGCGGTTTTGAACAGTTCAGAGGGGAAAAGCAAAAACTTTTTTCAACAATTCTATACAATTTATTAATTATTCAATTATATGGTGAGCACAATCACAATACAAAATATCAGTATTACACGTATACAGGCTGTTACACTATGCGTCGCTAGTCTGACGCAAGCGCCAACGTCAGGGCCATATACCCAACAAAAAATTCTAGCACATACACGATACTGTCGAGTGTACATAATTTCTGGCGCAAGGTGAAGGTGAAGGAAGGTTGAAGGTGGTAGAGCCACGCTGTAGCTATTACTAATTTCAGCATGAACGGGTCGGCTCGTCCGGGGTAGTACCACCCGACACACAGAACACCGACGTGAAGTAACTATGCTTGCATTGTTGCGTTTCGTTCGGTCAGTGAGAGCGCCGGAGGCCCACCTCCTTTCCCCCTTTCCCTTCCCCTTTCTCCTCTCCCTACCCTTCCTCCATACACAGGCTGGCAACGCACTTGTGACTCCCCTGGTGTTGCTAGTGTCTATGGATGGCGGTGATCACTTAACATCAGGTGACCGACCTGTTCGTTTGCCGCCTTTTGACATAAAAAAGCGTAATACGTCCCGAGCATTTCGAGTCTATTAATATCACAAGTTTTTCTTCTTCGTTTTGACTATTAAAACCTTAAAAAATCTCACCATAGTAGATATATATGGGAATGAAAGTCTATACGCGAATTTCCTTCACCCTCGGGACCGTTAAGGTCTGACGGAATGAAGGGTTTAGTGGAAAATTAGCAACCGATGTAACGAACGTTGCGTTTAGCCCAAGACATAAGAAGTAGCGTTTTTATTTTATTCATCGATTTACGTACTCCATTTGCTTATCTACTTCCCTCTCGTACTTAAGTCGCGTCCTCATTAAAATTACAATAACTTTTGATAGAGTCAACCGATTTTAATGAAACTAAGTTTAAGAACTAAGTTACTCCCGAAGGTATGCTTTATGATTTTCTAATATGAGGTTTTATTGTGAATCCGGTCCTTTAGCAGTGATGCGTGTTCATACAAACAGACAGACATTTTTAAAAATGATTGATATGTATTCTATAACTTATTCTTAAAGACCTGCAACACTTTTTTTCACGAAAACGAAAAAGTACCATCAGTATATTATACCTAAAAAGCTATAGATATTATATAATCGTTTCGCTAGCGCTTTATTAAAACTTGGATAGCCAGCAAACGTGATCTAGCCCCGTCAATCTGCCCGTATGTAAGCAACATATAACTATTTCCTTTTCACCACCGCTATTGAGAATATGACATCTCATTTCATCTAAGCCAGTGTGCCGTTACAATATTACTTTACGTATGTGTGCGTTATCGTGGCATTTGTTTTGTCAAAATATCATGTAGGTAACGTGTCTACAGCTTTTTATAATATCATTTGGTGACCATCATATGCTAAACGTAACGATTGCCATTGTGATACGTTTAGATACGTTTCGTTCCGAAATTAATTTCGAAGTAAAACTTCTTATGAAAATGCTCTGAAATTCTTATCGGCAACCTTTTTGTGTGACGAAAAGTGTAGGGGGCTGACACTGTGTTGAAAATACCAATTCTTCACATTCATTTATTTTCACATATTTTCCTGTCCTCTAAAATTAATATATCTTATACATATAATAAGAATTTTAATCTAAAGTGTCTGTACTTTTAGATGTTTGTTAAAAAAAATGTTGCAGGTGTCTAAGAATAAGAAGTAAGATGCGGTTCAAACGTTTTTAGAAATGTCTGTTTTCCTATCTGAATATTTGTTTGTTTGTATGGATCTAAAGCACTGCGTTCGCGACAAAAAAAAAATCATATCCTCGGCTAACATCTACTATTTGTTTTATTAAAATCAGTTTGGTCTATCAAAAGTTATTGCAATTTTAATGTCGACGCGACTAAGTACGAGAGAAAGGTAAATAGTAATTTGACTTAATACATTCAGATGACTTTATTAGTCAAACAAACATCCGGTTCCACGCGGACGAAGTCATGAATACAGCTAGTAGAATAATATAATTTAATTTTAATACAAATATATATTTTTTTCGATTTTTTAAATCGCCTACAGCTTCTAACTTATGCCTAGACAAAGAACGTAGTATAACTGGATAGAGCAACAGTATATAAATCTACATAAGTAACGTAATTAAAATAGTTTTAACTTAATCCTTGTGTTGTTTTTATCTTCACGACTCACCCGTGATGGAGGTAGCAGAAGCGTTCAGATTCTTATATGTGTAATATTAATTTTATTCCAGGAAGTATTCTCAATTCGTGTTTGTGGCGGAGAATAACAAAGAAAATGTGAATCGTTACGGATGGAAGTTACGAACGTAACGGAAGTACGAGTGTGACAAGCAAGCAGAAGTATCTGAACACACACAAAAAAAATCATCAAAGTCTGTCCTGCTGTTTAGGAGTTCTGTCACATATGGACAGAGTAATCATATATTTTTTATAAGAATCCGAGCACACTTACATATATATAACTTATAATAACATTACCGATTTGCCAGATAGTAAGTTCAAGTGCCATGTCAAGCGGTTCTTAATACATAAAGGCTATTATAGGGTTCATCAATATGTGGACTATAGTAACGTCTGGAAATGACGCCTCTCTCTGTGCATCCACCAAAAACGAATATAACTGTATATGTTTATCAAAATATCTTATGTATATAAACCAGATCGAGTTTGTTTCTGGTTCTTCTCGATGAGTGGGTTGTTTGTCCGAACCGGTGGCAGTTTTGACGTTCATAAGTGGCTCCACCAAAAACGAATATAACTGTATATGTTTATCAAAATATCTTATGTATATAAACCAGATCGAGTTTGTTTCTGGTTCTTCTCGATGAGTGGGTTATTTGTCCGAACCGCCTAAGTGCCTTCTCAGGGCGTATATTGAATAAAGATTTCGATTTTGATTTTAGATATACACATAAATATATACGTCACGTTTAACGAGTAACGCGTGACGAAAACTTTTCCCTACCATGCTGTAAGAAATTTCACTTTAAAAAAAATGTATGCAGCGAATTATATATTAAACTTCACCCCTCGCCTTCAGAGTGATGGACAGGTTAATAAAGCTCTCGGGCGTATCGTATCGTTGCGACAACCGACTGAATTTTAATTGAGAAACTTCCTTTCAATTGCATCGCTCGTTCAGAATGTACAGGGGTGGGTACGCGGAACTACGAAACTTGATAGAGTTAGACGAATTCCATTCGTGCTGGAAGATTTATCCGAATTTCTCGCGTTTTATATACATTTTATTGTTTTTTTTTTAAAATGAAGATTAGCTGCATTGAGTAATTTGAATATTGATTTACTTGAGAAGCAGAATAACTTATAGGTGCGCGTCACCAATTACCTTGACACAATGATATTTATAAGTAAAAAGTTGTAGATACCTTATCTACAGCTTGGCAAAATAAATGGCACGATAACGCACACATACGTAAAGTAATATTGTAACGACACACTGTCTCAAATAAAATGTGAAAGTAAGATGGCTTATTCTCAATATTGGTGCTGAAAAAGAAATAGTTATATACTTATATACGGGCGGATTGACAGGACAGATTTATATCATAGGAGGCAAACGAGCAGGTGGGTCACCTGATGTTAAGTGATCACCACCATCCATAGACACTAGCAACACCAGGGGAGTTGTAAGTGTGTTGCTAGCTTGTATTTGGGGGAGGGGGGAAAGGAGAGGCGCTCTAACTAACCAAACGAAACAATGCAAGCACTACTATCACTTTACGTTGGTATTCCGTGAGACGGTAGTACTACCCCGGGAAAGCCTACGCAGTCATGCTGAAGCCAGTAATAGCTTCAGCGTGTCTCTACCACCTTTTTTTTAATGACGAGGGGAAATCTATTATTGATACCCACCCGCCCGGGGGAGACAGTGGGTTATGTCCGACTCCCACGGACTAAAACCCCCCGATGTACCTCTACTGCCTTGATGGGGCGACACGGGCTCGAGCTAGCTAGCAACCATGTCGCTTCGGGCAGCCGGCTCAGCCTAATCCTGGGCCTCTAGCGCTAAAAAGAGACAGCCTGATACATCCCGACTGTCTACCAGACGTCCAAACCAATGCAATGGAGAGACGGCCCCCCCGGCCCATTTCCCCTTGGTCCGGCTTAAGTGTCTCTACCACCTACAGTTTTATATAGCTCATATATCGAGGAAGGTTATAGGATATATATCATCACGCTAAAACCAATAGGAGCGGAGCACCAATGAAGAATGTTTCAAAATCGGGGTATTTTTTCTCTTGAGAGCTACCTCTGTGTGTTAGCGTTAGCCGAAAGTAACTATTCCACGCAGACGAAGTCGCGGGCAGATGCTAGTTCTTACATAATACTTAAATTGCTCCCAAGAATCCACATTTATCATCATCCTGTAAGAAACCCAGTGCCGAATCATATACCTCTTCCCGAAGTAAGGTATGGGCAGAATCACTACGCCAGCCCACGACATATTGGCGACTTCAAACTTTGAAAAATACACAGTATTATGTTTTCTCACATACAGTAGTACTATAAGAACATTCCTCAGGTTCAGGTTTCCTCACGATGTTTACCTTCACCGTCAGCCGATAATCTTACCAACTGAAATTAGTAAATACAGTCCCTGGCCATATTATTAGACGCACTATAAGATCTTATATAAAACGTTAATTATCAGGTGATACTGTACAGATGTATTGTTTTTATGAAATACAATGTATATTTACTATATTATTAACTAGCCGACCCGTGCCCACTTCGTTGGGCGGTAATACGTAAGCGTGGAATAATTATTTTGCGCTAAAACACAGCGGAAGCTCTGAAAAGGAAAAAATGCCCCGATTTTGCAACATTCTTTATTGCTGCTCCGCTCCTATGGGTCTTAGCGTGATGATATATTGCATATAACCTTCCCTGATAAATGAGCTATATAACACTGAAAGAATTTTCCAAATCGGACCAGTAGTTCCAGAGATTACCCCTTACAACGTCACAAACTCTACCTCTTTATAATATTAGTATAAATTATTAGTATAGATTATAGATAATATAATTAGTTAATAGCTTCTGCCCGCGACTTCGCACGCGTGGAATGATTATTTTGCGCTAAGACGCAGCGGAAGCTCTGAAAAGGAAAATATGCCCCGATTTTGCAACATTCTTTATTGCTGCTCCGCTCCTATGGGTCTTAGCGTGATGATATATAACCTATAACCTTCCCTGATAAATGAACTATATAAGACTGAAAGAATTTTCCAAATCAGGCCAGTAGTTCCTGAGATTACCCCTTACAACGTCACAAACTCACAAATTCACAAACTCTACCTCTTTATAATATTAGTATAGATAACGTATCTGTAAAACTAATAAAACATCGTCATTATAGAAAAAATATGTATCTATTGACTCTTGAACAAAAATGAAGAAAATGTAATGAAAAGTTAATATTTTGTTGATCCATCTTTGGCTGCTATGAGAGTTTTAATTCTGCGCGGCCTGCTATCTATGCAAGTCTGTACTGTATTCTACTTGAGGATGATGATTCCAAATATGAATAATCTTTTCTAAGAGCTGAGTTTTGTTTATAATCCCCAATTTAGTCACTTTTCTTTTCATGTATAAATTCATTAAAATTTCAATTCAAATTCATCTCCTGAATAAAAGTTAATTAAATAAATACTAATCGACCTTTAAATATAACACAACTGTTTATAAACTTCGTCAAAAACATGTATTTTGTAAAAAAAAAAAAACAATGGTGCGTCTAATAATTTGGCCAGGGACTGTATACGCTAATTCCGAAAAATTAATTGGTACACGACGAGGTTCAAACCTGCGGACATCGGGTTGATATTCTACCGGTAAAACCACTAGACATCACATCGACTTTTACACAATTATCTTACAAACCAACTTTGGGAAAAAAGAGAGATAAAATCGTCTTTATCCATATGTACATATAATACAAAAGTAAACCTAACCTCGCTGAAAATAAATTAGTACAGGTGTCGAAGTATAAGTCACAAAATACATTTAAATCAATTTTAGTTATGTCTGTCTGTCTGTTTGTTTGAACACGCATCACTGATAAAGAACTGCGTTCATGATAAAATAAAAAAATCGTAAAACATAAACTCGAGTACCATTTAGTCTGGTTTTCATTAAAATCGATTCATTCTATCGAAAGATATTATAATTTAAATGAATGAGTAGGTAAGTAAATGCAATTCAATCTCTTACAAAAATAGAATATTATATTTATTTATTTATTTGTTATATATTACTTTACAGCACATTTAAAACATAATTTATTTTTAATTTAAAAACATGTAGTGCCAATTACAAAGTAATGATTACATTATATATAGTAACTATATTAAATCAATAGTATTGTATATTTGAGTTAATGCGTTCTAGGTGTGACTGTGACTGGGATGTTAAGTGTTTGTGTATCTGTGAATGTATGTGATATGTTCCTGTTCGATGTTTTATTCTACCAATATTATTATTATTTTGCTTTAGAATTCAGTTACTGGATAAAAGTATTCCGGTTATGCTGGAATAAATCAATATGATGGAACTTCGTGTCATACACATTAAGACATTTCCGTAAAACATATAAAGTATCTCTGTAAAAATATATAATGTATAAATAATATCTAAGACAAAGTAAACGAAGGACTGTATTTTGCATTAAATTACACGCGAATGAAGTCGCGGACACTGCTAGTAGGTTAACAATGTTGACTATCAAATTTTCCAATGTTACTCTATTGGGAATAATATAAGTGTACCTACCTACCCCTTAAAACTAACTTTGAAGATACGACGTGAATCCATTTTCACGGTTCCGCAAGCGGAATCGAAGAGTAAAAAGTATCCATGAAGACAGGAACTAATGGTTCGGAATGTAATGTATCTCGAATAGTGATTTGAATTCATGTTATCGATATACCGAAAAAAAATCATCTGTATTTATAAAGTGAAATTTCTTTTGGGAGGGTGTGAATTGGATTTTATGAAACGAGTTGCATTAAAATTACGATAACTTTTAAAAAAGCCATCTCTATCAAAAGTTATTGCAATTTGAATGACGGTTCGAGTTAAGTAGGTAAGTAAATGCAATTCAATCTCTTACAAAAATAGGATACTATATAATATATAAATAATATCTAAGACAAAGTAAACGAAGGACTATTTTGCATTAAATTACACGCGGATGAAGTGGCGGACACTGCTAGAAGATTAACAATGTTGACTATCAAATTTTCGAATGTTATTCGATTGGGAATAATGTAAGTAATACCTACCCCTTAAAAGTAACTGTGAAGATACGACGTGAATCCATTTTCACGGTTCCGCAAGCGGAATCGAAGAGTAAAAAGTATCCATGAAGACAGGAACTAATGGTTCGGAATGTAATGTATCTCGAATAGTGATTTGAATTCATGTTATCGATATACCGAAAAAAATTAATCTATATTTATAAATTGAAATTTCTTTTGCGACGGTGTGAATTGGATTTTACGAAACGAGTTGCATTAAAATCACGATAACTTTTGATAGAGCAAACGGATTTTAATGAAACAAAGGCTAAATTATACTCCAAGATATGCTTTCTGATATTAATACGTTGTAATTTAGCAGTGGTGCCTGCACAAACAAACAGATATACATTTCTAAAAACAATTGAAACATATATATGTATAAATCGATTGTTGGCGTTCAGATCTCAGTTAAAAACTTTTTAGTAGTCATGCACGTGAACGTCAACAAAAAGTAGAAAGAAAAGGTGACATGAGATTCTACTGTTTTTTTATCGAACGATCGATACGGTCTTGTTATAATCAGCAGCTGAAGTAACAAAATAAGAATCATAATCCATCATACGTGGAAGCTCAATGGCCAGCTGCAACACAGACGTGATCACGAGGTATGCGCATTTTATTTTTACTGTCGTTAGGTGGATGTGACCGAAAACTTTAAAAGTTCTCGAAGACCCTTCGGGTTTGCCCAGAGTAGCAGAAAGCCACCATAAGGCATTTCGGCGGTGCGCATGCTACAACTTATTCTTAGTCACTTGCAGAAAAGTGCAGATATTTAATTTACATTTTGATTATATCTATTTAGGGGTGTAAGGGGTGTCGAACAACATCATAAGACTTGAGACACCCAAGCCAACCTCACCTGCACGTGGTGCCCCCTGCTGAATAACGAACGTGGCAATGGCAAAAGATCTATATTTATAAATTGAAATTTCTTTTGCGACGGTGTGAATTGGATTTTACGAAACGAGTTGCATTAAAATCACGATAACTTTTGATAGAGCAAACGGATTTTAATGAAACAAAGGCTAAATTATACTCCAAGATATGCTTTCTGATATTAATACGTTGTAATTTAGCAGTGGTGCCTGCACAAACAAACAGATATACATTTCTAAAAACAATTGAAACATATATATGTATAAATCGATTGTTGGCGTTCAGATCTCAGTTAAAAACTTTTTAGTAGTCATGCACGTGAACGTCAACAAAAAGTAGAAAGAAAAGGTGACATGAGATTCTACTGTTTTTTTATCGAACGATCGATACGGTCTTGTTATAATCAGCAGCTGAAGTAACAAAATAAGAATCATAATCCATCATACGTGGAAGCTCAATGGCCAGCTGCAACACAGACGTGATCACGAGGTATGCGCATTTTATTTTTACTGTCGTTAGGTGGATGTGACCGAAAACTTTAAAAGTTCTCGAAGACCCTTCGGGTTTGCCCAGAGTAGCAGAAAGCCACCATAAGGCATTTCGGCGGTGCGCATGCTACAACTTATTCTTAGTCACTTGCAGAAAAGTGCAGATATTTAATTTACATTTTGATTATATCTATTTAGGGGTGTAAGGGGTGTCGAACAACATCATAAGACTTGAGACACCCAAGCCAACCTCACCTGCACGTGGTGCACCCTGCTGAATAACGAACGTGGCAATGGCAAAAGCGCAACCACCATGTATATGGCGAAAAAGCCCGTCATAGTGATTCGCTTCTGCTTGTATTTAATTACTTTGGGTAAACTAATAAAAATATTGCAATACAATTGTTTGAATCGATAAACTAAAATACTAAGTTACCCTCAACGTATTATTAACAACATACAATAAGTTAAAGTGTGATCTTTAGTATGAAGCGTGAAAACAGATGTTCGAATGAGTTAGGGAGGTGTTTAGTGATGCGCGAACTACTTTATCGATACATTTTCGTTCAATTTTATTATCGAATATATGTGCGTGCGACTCCGTCCGCTTGGAACCTAGTGTAAATAAACAGTGACATTAAAAACAAAAACATTAAAATTACAATAACTTTTGACAGACCGAACTAATTTTAATAAAACAAAAACTGAATGTTACTCTGTGATATGCTTCATGAACTTCTTGAGGTTTTATCTTTATCTTGAACGCAGTACTTTAACAGTGATTCGTGTTCACATAAACAAACAGACAGACATTTCTAAAAATGACTAAAATGTATTTTGTTACCTGTTCTTAGACACCTGCAGTGATTGTTTTTACAAAAATCTAAAAAGTACCTACATATACGTTAGATTTATTAGGTCTTTACCTATGAAATTGCCGTTTTGTATGAAAAAATTTAAACGATATGGCGAAAAAGCCCGTCATAGTGATTCGCTTCTGCTTGTATTTAATTACTTTGGGTAAACTAATAAAAATATTGCAATACAATTGTTTGAATCGATAAACTAAAATACTAAGTTACCCTCAACGTATTATTAACAACATACAATAAGTTAAAGTGTGATCTTTAGTATGAAGCGTGAAAACAGATGTTCGAATGAGTTAGGGAGGTGTTTAGTGATGCGCTAACTACTTTATCGATACATTTTCGTTCAATTTTATTACCGAATAGCTGTGCCTGCGACTCCGTCCGCTTGGAAACGTCGTTGATGTTGCGTGCCGCTTGTGCCGCGTTTTTGCCACGACGGTACTCATATTCCATTCCATAAATACTCTAATTTTTAACGTATCCATAATGATGAAAAAGATTGAAATGCGATGAAAACGTAACACTAATCAATAAACAAATGACTATTTTGGAAAAAGAATTCCATGTTTTTAAAATAAAATTATTTTGAAACTATAATTCTTAGCCAAACAAAAATTATTTTGATTTGAAATGGCCAGTACTGCAGAACGGCAATTTCATAAGTAAAGACCTATTATATTCTTATTTTATGTATAGGTAAGATTTTATCAAATATTTTCTGTTTATTTCGTTCGTTGTTTCTTTAGTTTATTAATAAATATTGACAAACTATATATTTAAACCTTCCTCATAAATCACTTTATCTCTTGGTGAAAACCACATAAAAATCCGTTCAGTAGTTTTTAAATTTATCGCAAATAGACAGACAGAGAAACGTGGCAGAGTACTTTGTTTTATATGTAATGGGGAGACATAAATACAATAAAAATATACAAGTTTCAATCCTTCATTCATTACTTTTTAAATTAATACTACTGTGAGACAACCTCAACGACAAATTTCTATTAACAGAAAGCCTTGCCATTAAACGAAGCAAAAAGCTTAAACACGGCCTACTCAGTAATCGGCGCAAAGATGTATGTGAAGAGATAATTGCACCTAATTGCATACGTGTGCTATCAATTAACTTTTAAATTGCCTTTGGATATGGTCATTCAGCTCTCAATGGTTAATTCCTTTATATACCGCTGGCTGCATCATAAGAAGCAATTTGTGCTTCAATAAACTTACGGCATAAATTTAATTATGACTTGAAACTTAACTCCAGACCGTCTTTTATTACTCAAACGGAGTTAATGAAATGCGAATTAAGCTATAATTAAATTAATTTGTATCAATAATAAGTAAATAGTATAAAAGATAATCGTTATACACGTCTGTTTATAAATTCGCTCAGTTCTTTTTAACTACGTAACGGATTTTCATACGGTATTCACTATTAAAACGCTTTTAAAGACCGGCATAATCCAAATACTAGAAACTGAGACAAACGGGTCGTCCCATTTTTGAGATTCAGTGAATCCAGTTATAGTTTTTTAGGTAATAGTGTTAGGTTTTGCAACAAAGTACCAAAGCATATTACCGCTTTATCGTACTGTAAGTTTAAGCGCCATGTTAAGGTTTTTGAAGGAAGGAATACATCGTGAGGAAATCTCAACCTTTTTTTTACGTGGGGAAATCCCTTATGGATACACCTCCATCTCGGGGGAGGGGGTGGGTTATGTCCATCCCGCACGGACTAAAACCCCGCGGTGTACGTCTACCGCTAAGTTGGAGCGGCACGAGATCTCTATAGACTTCATCGTGCCGCCCCAGCGGTTGGCCCAGCAGCGATATTTCTGCCGCCGGGCCTCGTCCTGTTAGGAGACAGCCGGGTACACACCGGCCGTCTCCTCCATCCGCCGGAAAGGAAAAATCTCAACCTGAGTAATGTTCTTGTAGTGCCAACATATGTGGGAAAATATATAACTGTTGATTACACGGAGTTTGAAATCGGCAATACGTAGTGGGTTGGTGTAGTGATTATGCCAATACCTTCTCTCCAGAAAAGACTTATGGCCCTGCAGTGGGTGTCACACAGACCTGTAGGTGGTACAGCCACGCTGAAATAATTATTGGTTTCACCACGAATAGGTTGACTCGTCCGGGGTAGTAGCACTCTCTCAAAAAAAACCGACGTGAAGTAACAGTGCTTGCATTGTTACATTTCGTTCGATCAGTGAGAGCGCTGGAGAGCCACCTCCCCTCTCCTCTTCCCCCTCCCTGCCTTCCCAAAAACACACAACGCACTTTCAACTTCCCTGGTGTTGTTAGTGTCTATGGACAGTGGTGGTTACTTAAGGTGACTCATCTGTTCGTAATCCTGCTATGACATAAAAAAAGGCTGACGATAATAGTCTTGAAGGACATCAATCCTATTTGGATACAGAAGTACTACAGCTTGGAGAAGATAAAGTTAATAGCAAAATAGTAAAAAAAAATAGAATACACACTAATTTCAACCACTATGCAGAGCGAATTTATTAAAACAAGCAACAAACTTAAACATGATCAACCAATCAATCTGGATTTTAACTCCATACGTAGTCATTAAAGGTGCACAAGCAATACATACAGGGTTGGCAGTTTTTCTCGTAACTAAAGCGATCATTGGTTAAACTTCCAAATAACGTTCAAGATGTCTAAATACAGCTACTTTGGTTATTCTCGAAACTGGTGGCGATGATAGGACTTATATTGATGAATATTTTACTATGAGAGTGGTTTTTTTAATCGCCTTTAGCGTTTGAGCACAATCTCCTCCGATTTTTAATGGTCATGTGGTGTAGGAAGGTAACACGCTTATCTTAAAGAGACTGGCTTTAAAGTGGAGCTGTCGGAACACGTATATGATGCTTGACGAATGATTTTCAATTCGAGGTTGGTAACTTAGTAGGTTGGTAGGTAACTGGTTTACTAAAAGGTTAAAGGTTTTGAAGACCTAAATCACCTAACCTAACCACTGGGATATCATTGCTCGCCATTCATGATACAGTTTCTATGAACCCTCAATTCAGTTCTAATTCTATTGTAGCCTGGTGAAACTGATAATACTTCTTTCCACATATTCCTATGAATAATAGAATAACAATAAGAGGGAGCATACTAGACTAAAAACCAACAACTCACATCGATACAACTTACACTATTAACAATAAATGAATCTCTTTGTCTATATAATACTAGTGTAACATCATCAATAAATGTCTTTTTAAATTCTCATATGATGTATTTATTGTTAACTTAATCGCCATCTCTTATAGTAAACGTTCTTTGGTGTTATAATATAGACAAAGAGATTCCTATCAAAAAAGGAGTAAGACAGGGAGATCCCTTATCTCCAAAGGCATCAGGTGACCCACCAGTTCGTTTGCCTGTTTTGATATTAAAAAAAAGTTCTACTAAATGCCCAACAGTCATATACAGTAGAGAATATGCGTAAGATATCCTGTGTTTACGGTAAGGCAAAAATTTTATATTAAACACGAGTGAAACCACTTCATACACCTAGTTATAATGCAATAATGGGTGAACAAAGGAATCTTGATCGTGCAAATAAAACTTTTACGACAAATTTAAACCAATCAGAGACGATGGTTGATAACCCTGATTTTGATCCGCGTCGGCATCACCCAAAGAGATCATTACACGCCATGTTATTTATTGAAAGAATAATCATTCTATTAGCTCAGACAACCCACAATTTATAATTATGTTCATTAGGAGTAGTATGCGGTTTAATTGTTTCGCGAAGTGAACGCCAATTAGTTTGCAAGCTGCTCGTATAAAGCCAAGAATACATGGAATCGACGACGCATGATAATATTTTTGTTACTCCAATAAACATTTCTGAGTCGTTTATGTAATACGGCAGCTGTTTCTGAGGGCATGTTCTCTTCTAAACTGTATACAACTATCTCTGACTGCATTCTCAATTAACGTCAACTATGACTTTATCGTCCGTTTTATTATTCCATTAAGAATAACTAGGAAGGGAGTAGCAAGGCAGTCATAGTTGACGTTAATTGAGAATGCAGTCAGAGATAGTTGTATATAGTTTAGAACAGTATTCTTAATGGAATTCAAATTAATAATGGCAGCTTTCTTGGTAGGACCAGGGCCAGGACTACTTTCCTCTATTAACTATCAACACAGCATACTAACGCTTTTATTCAAACCAAGAATAGAAGAAAGAAAAATATTATATTTTATTTAGGCCCTGAGAATGCGCTTATGAATGTCGAAGCTGCCAACGATTCTGATATACAACCTAGTTACCTAGAAGAATCTGCAACCAACTCGATCGGGTTTATCTTGCGATACATATTTTTACAAACATAAATAGTTACATTCGCTCTTGGTGGATGCACAAAGATGCACGTTATTTCCAAACGTTACTATCGTTCAATCATTGATCCATCCCATAATAGCCTTTAAATAGTATAACCCGCTTGACATGGTGCTTGGACTAACTATCCTGCAAATCGGTAATCTGCTTTGGGACTTTGTTATATAACCTAACATTATTAATTACCTAAAAAACTGTTACTGGTTTTGTAAGCCTGAAACATGGAATGACTAATTTGTTATTGCTTCTAGATTTCCAACTATGTCTTTTACTAAATTTAACTTTTTTTAGTATTTGCGGACATACATTAGATTCTCAAGAATATAAACAAACTGTTGAGTCCAATAATTTTAAGTAACCTATAGTCGTGTAAATTATTTTACTCTTATCAAGTAAGTAACTCGTCCATCTTCTTCTTCTTACCCTTATCCCACGTAAGTAGGGTCGGTACAAGATGTTTCTCATGTTGTGGTATATGATTTGGCTTAATTTTTACGATCGGCCGCCTGCCTGACATCAACCCTCCTTCTGATTATTTTGTTGTACCACTGTATGTATGATTACGAATAGTTACGAAGTCTGAATGACTCTTTTAACCTTAAAATTTTTCGTTCCGGTTAAAAACGAAGTTCTTCCAGATTATGGTTTGCATGCTATATTGCCATTTTTTTTCAGGATTCGTGGTTTCAGATTCTTCACGGTAATAATATAATATTAGATATAATAAACCATTATAAAAATACAAAATATGAAAACTATAATAGAAAAATTGATGCAAATAAAAATAACGAATAATAATAATAAGTAACTCGTGTCCATATTGAAGTAAAAAGTAAAACTTTACGCACGCTTGACTTGTGGAGTAAGCTGGTGAATGTGTGACAAGAGCGTTACGAAAAATGTGATCGGGCGAAGCGAACTGAAGTTGAGAGGGAGATATAAGTTAGTGAAGATAGAAAGAGGGAGTTACGTTTCGTACTATGAATAAAAGCCCATAATAGGTTTAAATATCTGTAGGAAATTGATGTATGTATAACCGTTTATGTATTATACATAAAATCATATATAATACTAGCTGTACTCGCGACTATGTCCGCGTGGAACATTATGTAAAAAAGAGTGATTTATAAAGTCATCTTTTTTTTTTTTTATTGTAGCTCGGCAAAGTGACTGTACTATGCCTGATGGTAAGCACAGTACAATCCAAAAACAATGGCGACCACCGAGAGACATACTATCCATCGCCGGTCGCCGCTGTCATGCCGGCCTGCGTAAGTATGTCTTCACGTTGCGCTTGAAAGACCCCATGTCACAGGAAGGAGGAAACACACTGGCCGGGAGATTGTTCCACAGCTTCACGGTACGGCAAAGATAAGATGTTGCGAACTTTTTAGTTCGTGCCCAAATAGGATTTACCGTAAAACTGTGGCTCCGAAGACCAGCACGTGTGGTGCGGTTATGAAAAGGAGAGGAAGGGATCAAGTTGAATAACT
>MU159564.1:20814-37306 GCA_015888305.1 Antheraea pernyi | reverse complement strand
TCAACCGCGATGAGGCCCCTGGTGAGGGGCCGACACCTGCCGGGGAGTAGACGCAATGCCAGTTCGGCAGCTCCTGCTCCTCGGCCTATAGGTGATTGAAGGCACCATGGGGTTTTAGTCCGTGCAAGTCGGACATACCCCACCCTCAGCTGCCCGGCTAGGGTGGGAATCCGTAGGGATTTCCCCATGTTATAAAAAAAAAGGGGAGCCTACGCCGAAGAGGCGACTTCAATTTAGATAAGGAAGTGGAAATAAACTTGTACAAAAAAAAGTAGAATAAAGGCTTTTTTATTTTATATTATTTATTTAACTATTCCACGCGAACGAAGTTTCAAGCAGAAGCTAGTAGCAAATCTAAATCATACTTATAACGCTACGTTTAGTTTATTATAATCACGTGAATTCGGGGTGGTTCGCTAGTCTCTCATAAAACAATAAACACCGCTACAAGATTTAACCAATGAACCGGCAAATACGTAATAATTTGATAAAAGCCCCTTAGGGAATGTTTTGCGGAGATAAGGGCGTCAACCCTCCAGTTTATAAAGGGTGTTGTACCGTTTAGGGCCGTCCTCACTTTTCTCTTAAATAATATACTGTAATGGATCATTGTTAATAATATGTATAAACAAAGACCTCTGCCACGTCTATTGCCCGTTTGTTTGTCTGTTCGCGATAAGCTCAAGAACTACTAAATGAACTTTCACTTTCACCAGTAGATAAAGTGATTCATGAGGGAGGTGAGGTACATATGTATGTAGGTATGTATGTGGTAGTGGCACGCTGAAGCTATTACTGGTTTCAGCATGAATGGGTCGGCTCACTCGGGGTAGTATCACCCTCTCACAGAACACCGACGTGAAGTAACATTGCTTGCTGTGTTTCGTTCGGTCAGTAAGAGCGCCGGAGGCCCACTTCCCTTTCCCCTTTCCTGTCCCCCTTCCCCTCTCCTCTAAAACACAGGCTGGCAACGCACTTTCAACTCCTCTGGTGTTGCAAGAGTCTATGGACGGTGGTGATCACTTAACATCAGATGACCGACCCGTTCGTTTGCCTCCTATGGTATAAAAAAAACATAATCTATCAAGGTTTTGTAATGTGATAACGTGTTTAAAAATCGATGAACGCCGACTACACGGACGAAAAAGCGTAACTCATTATCACGTTCCGCCTGAGTCGAACGTGCAAGCGAGAGAGCGGAACAAGCGATAGAGAGGCGCGATCCGCCTCGGCTTGTGACGCATCTATCTCTATAGAGAGTAATTCCATTGAATTCATAAAAGTATGCAAATTTTCATCAGAGACGTTATCACGTAGAATTATCGTCCGTAAACCGACTTTACAGACAACCAATTTTTTTAATTATCAGGGCGGGACAACGACCACCGGGCCCGGTGGTATATTATATAATGTTAGATATAGAAACAATTATTTATTATTAAAAATATAGGGAACAATTAATCACTTTTTAAATAACCGACACGAGTTCGGACAGAGCTACTGCACACTACGACGGCCACCGAAAGACTGGGTGAACACGTTTTTTTTTTCTCTATTGACCTAGCAAGGTCTTAACAGCTTCACCGAACTACTAAGGCGAGCGCTTAAGGCACTTAGCCGATTTTTATTTGACAACTAGCTCAAGGGTGCACGGCACACCTCGGCTTGGCTGTTGCCTGTTTCATGCAATTCGCCTATCTGCGCTAACCTAAGATAAGCTACGTATTCATACATATATGAGTTAGTGAAACATACATGTGTACCAGGCATGCATGTCTCAATAACTCTTATGCGTATTTTGTATCGGAAAATTTCTGAACTATTTCTGTTCGATATGGGAAAAAAACAAAACCCTTCCACTTTCATGTGTAAGCGTGTGTGCGTGCACGTGTGTGGAGGTGATATGTGTAGTGTTGTCGCAGTGATGTAAGATTCTGTGTCACTGTATCGTGCGAGCAGCGTACTCAAGGGTCTACGCCGATGGATCGGACCTAGGCTCGAGCCGCTGCCGAGCGGGGCCTAATCTGGTAAGTGAACACGGCGAGAGCCTCTCCTTATATAAACCGTCGCAGTATAACTACCCAACTTTTAATTTTATTTCCAACAATAATTATACATAATGAAGTGAAAATTTAAATGACTCACCGGAACTTGGTCTATCGCTGTACCTCGTGCAGTAGACCCAAGCCGGCCACACCATTGGACCTTCGCCCGACGTAGTACCTGAAAGACGAGATTTTAAATTAATTATTTGATGCCAAAATTTAACATCTTTCCGCTTATTACATACTAGCTTCTGTCCGCGACTTCGTCCGCGTGGAATGGTTGCCGTTTACGCAGCTGTAGCTTTGAACAGGAAAAAACTATGTTGAAACATTGTTCATTGGTGCTCCGCTCCTATTGGTTGTTAGCATGATGATATAGCCAATAGACTTCCTCGATAAATGAGCTATCTAACGATGAAAGAATTTATCTAAGCGGACCAGTAGTTCCTGAGATTAGCGCGTTTAAACAAACAAACTATTACGGTGTTATTACAAAAAAGTTAAATACGTATTGAACCCTGGCTTTAAAAAGGTCTCATATTAAGTGCACCGCGGTTGCTGAATGTTCGCCATCTTGTTCTTTTGTCTCGCTTTGCTTACGTTAGGTTAGACTTGTGAAAAAGGATAACGCGAACTTGCCTCGGTGCATTTATTACAAAACTTTTTTAAACCAAGTATTTAATACGTATTTAACTTTTTTGTAAAAACACGGATTCTTTTTACCGAATTTTGTAACAATTCTGCTTACATGTTAAAATACTTTTTACTACCACCGCATCGTCACTCGAAAAGGTTGCGGGTGGGAATTTCAAAAGCCCTCCCATGAAAAATGACACTTAAAAAAGATTGCCGTTACTATACATACTTTATCGTTATCATAATCAGCACCTAGTAAGAAAATCACTGCCAGGCTATAGACGCCTTTCCGTAGGAAAGTATGGACATAATCACCACGCCCGCCCACAACGTGCCGATTTCAAACTCTGAGCAATCCATAGTTCTACGTTTCCCACATACATTAGTGCTACAAGAACATTTCTCAGGTTGACCCATCTTCCCATTGCACAGGTCCGGCGGAAGGAGGAGACGGCCGGTGTGTACCCGGCTGTCTCCTAACAAGACGGGGCCCGGCGGCGACGCTTTCGATACTGGGCCAACCGCTGGGGCGGCACGATGAAGTCTATAGAGATCTCGTGCCTCCCCAACTATAGCGGCAGACGTACACCGTGGCGTTTTAGTCCGTGCGACTCGGACACAAAACCACCCTCTCCCCCGGGAGGGTGGCGTATCCATAAGGGATTTCCCCACGTTAAAAAAAAAGGTTCTGGCTTCCTCATAATGGTTTGCTTAAACGTCACCCGGCCGTGTTACCAATTTAAATTAGTAAATGTTCGTGAATTCCAAAAACTAGTAGGTACATGCCAGAGTTCGAACCTGGGGATACCAGTCCACCAATCAAGCCTCACTACCACGCCTGCTTCAATAAAAAAATAGCAGTTGCAGATACTCACCGGCTGTAGAACTTTGGTTACTCCCGCTGTCATCTTTAGACAGGTCAATTGCTGCTGCTTTTTCACTTGCCTTTACTTCTGGTATTCTGACTTCCTCTTTAGAAGACTCTTTGACTGGTGAAGATTTTGTTTCAAACTTCGTCTTACACTTCCTCTTGTTTAACGGATCAGTTATCCTTCTTCCAAAGTCAGCTTTTAATATATTATCTATACTGAATTTTAAACAATTCTGATTCATAAAGTCCCTAGATTCTTCAGCTTTTGGATAGCTCATGCGACGGTTCTCATCGCCTCTAGTCCTCAACTCTTGGTTTTGCTTCATGCGCATCCCAAAATTTAAATTAAACGGTTGCGGATTTATTAAATTACTAGTCACGGGTATCCTTGAAGGCATGACATTCTTCAAATCCTGATTTATTATTGGATTCTGAAATAACAGGGGTTGGTTTAGGAACATCAATGGGTTTGGTGCGATCGGACTCGGCCTTAATAGCAGCGGTTGGTTTACATTCATATTTTGACTTAACTGTGAGATCGCGTTTAGGTGTGTCTGTATGTGTTTGAACGATGTGAGCTCCTGTGTCGCTTCTTGGGCATTTTTAACGTCAAAACTCGACACAGGGGCTTCGTTTCCAACTGATAACACTGTGTCATCGCTGCAGCAGGAGTTATCATCATCTACGCTGATTTCAGCTCGATCAGTTTCATCGTCTACAGGGCTCAAGCTCTCCGTGTTCCTATCACCATTCTCCTCATAGTTGGGTGTGTTTTGCAAAAGTTTCTCCGTTGAGAAAACATTATCGGGACTGCTGTCTCTTTCCTTTTTTAAAACGTTGTGAATGGAGAAAGAGGATGAGTGTATGCTTCGTTCTTCTGTTTTCTCGTCGTCGTGGTATTCCGGGCTCGTCGTGTCTCGTGTGTTCGGTGAGTAGGCTTCCTCGTCGCTGTGCTCTTGGATTTTTATCGTATCGAGGTGGGCTGACGATACGGCCGCCATTTTGTTGCTTGTTATACCATCTGTAATTAAAATAAGCGGTTAAGTATATGTGTTGACGGTCGTAATTGATGTAGATTGTAGGTTTTATTTGTAGTCGATGATACTACAAGATTTACAAATAAAATCATAAATTGGTAAGTTTATATACGGTTATTTTCATAGCCATTTTTTACAATTACTAACATAGAATATATCTTTCTTTTCAAAATATAAGAATTAATAAAATTTAAGCCGGTTTTGAACAATTGTTTTTAAGCAATTTCAATATGTGTTGAAATAGAGAGCATAATATCGTAGTTCTATTGTAAGCTCTGTTTATTGCAGTGTATTTTTGTTTTCTTCTAAATTTATATTTATTTTGTTTAATCCTAAATTTGTGGTTACAGTAGCAATATCTCTTTCGTGTGACCATCCGTGACATGTTATGTGTGTCTGTGTTATTTGTTTGTTCGTTTTAAATTTTGTATTATCATTAATATGATCGACTGAACGTCTGTTTAGATTCATATAGGGTCCCATTGAAAATCAGCGATGCAGTACTACTTACTGTATTGCAGATTTTTGCTGAATGAGTTCGCCAATTGTTGTACATCTATTTTTCATTTTCAAATGTTTTTGAAATTATACTTCTTTTGGCGCGTTAGGGAAAAATAATGAAGGTAAATTTTTACGATGGGCGCGCACACCGTCACGAAAAACCGATACCCTGAAGTTAGCTACAATCAACTTTTTCTATCTGCAATCTACAAACGTAGAATAAGGCGAAAATTACATTTTTGTAAAGATTTTTATCTTGTTACGCCAAAGAAGTATAACTTTTAATGCGTGTACCCACACACTTTTTTTCTGTCTATTTAGTTTGTGTTATTTAATTTTATTTTATTGTTGTTCCAACAATAAAGTATTTCTTTCTTTCTAATATAGAGATGTTCAAAAGTATTGACAGATTGAGGTTTAATTGTTCAGTTGTCATTTTACTTCATTCCATAGTCATACTGTAATAGGACGATTTGGTCTCATTTTTGTCTTTAGTATGTACAACCACCCGAGCGAATCCGGGACGTGTAGCTACAATACATTTTTTTTTTATTCCTGGGGAAATCCTTTATGGATACACCACCCTCTCGGGGGAGAGAGTGGGTTATGTCCGACTCGCACGGACTAAAACCCCACGGTGTACCGTCCGCCGCATGGTAGGGGCGGCCAGGGATCGAACCTGCTGTCTACCTGAGAAACCGCCCCTGCGGCAGCCTGGCGAATGAAGCCTGGCCAGGCTTCGTCCTACTATAGAGAGACTACTGGGTACACAACCAGTCGTCTCCCCACGTCGGCCTCACCTGTGCAATGAGGGGATGAGTTCCCCGACTCGGCCCGGTTCGGCTCGGAGCTACTATACATACATACAATAAGAATGTTAATATAATGTGTCTGTACATTTTAGATTTCTGTAAAAAAAAACGTTGATCTGTGTATGAATAAGTAATAAAATACATTTCAATCATTTTTACAAATGTCTGTCTGTCCGTCTGTTTTTTGTATGAGCACACATCACTGCTAAAGTACTGCGTTCACGAGAAACCCATAAAGCAATCCGGTATACACGTGTTCATTTGTGAATCATGCAATTTCGATTGTATGGTTCACAAATGTATATATGTATGAATAGCTTAGAATAGTTAGCTAGGACAGACGCGTCTTTTTCCAGGTAACAGCCCAAGCCGAGGTGTGCGTGCACCCTTGTGTATGTTACCTAAAACCCAAATCGGTTGTGTGCCTTAAGCGCCAACCTTAGTAGTCCGGTGAAGCTGTGAAGACCCTGCCGGGTCAATAGCGTAGTCAGTTCGAGAAAAAAAAAACCCATAAAGCATATCTTCGTGTACCATTTAATCTTTGTTTCATTAAAATCGGTTCGGTTTATCAAAAGTTATTGTACTTTTAATGAGGACGCGACTTAAATACGAGAGACAAGTTGATAAGTAAATGGACTTAATACATTCAGATGACTTTATTAATCACTGTTTTTTTTAAATAATAAAACTACCACATCATAAGCTAGTAAATAAATAAAATTAATCTCGCACGCAGTGCTAGAGTTATCCAATATAAAGTGTTTTCCACATGTATATGGGAGTTTGCAATACCGCAGACCGCAAACGCCCCCGCATTTGACCACTAACTCACACATATAAATCTATAGAATCCAATTATTAGCGTATCGCTTCGAAGCGTGCTCTACTTGATTAAGTTAATATAATATTTACTATTCGTTAGATTCTGATTACAACTGTCGCCATCTTAGATTTTGACGCGAAACGTTTTATAATTGAAATCGGTCCGAAGCTTTCCTACGCTTTTCCATATAATAATATTGACGATCCATGACACTGTGCACGACAAAAAAAAGTTTTTAAAGAAAAATTTAGCTTATAGTGCTCACGATCAAAATCAAGATTTGATATTGACGGGCACTTCAAGGATGCTCATATGTACTCTCTTTGTGTGATCGTTAAACTGTATCACAATAAAAAACCAAAAATACTTTTTTCAATTTAGACCCTGAAAGAGCACTTCTGAATGTAAAAATTACAACGCACCTCGCCGGTTCGTACTAAACTAAATCGAGTATCTTGCCGGATTTTCTCGATCTGGTCTATTTTTATCACGCTTTTATTAGCTTCACCTGTATATATGTATGTAACCGACCCCTTTGGGCCTGATTTTGTCCAACTATGTCCAACGATCAGATTTAATTCAAACTTTGCACACCTGTCAAAGGTCGACGACAATGCAATAATCCGAAAAAAAAAGTTAAAAAAAAATTAACTAAAAAATGAAATATAATAAAAATAAATAAATAGTTTAAAAAAAATTAACAAAACACGCTTTCATAAAAAATCCATGTAAAATACAGAAAATAAAATTTAATAAATTTGGGTTAAAAATAATGTAAATTAGAAATAAATGTATATTTTTGTAAAAGTGCCAAATAAAATGATAAAAATACTGATATCTGGAGGTTATTATCATTTTTTTAATTATTATTATATATATATATATATATATTATTATTTATTTTATCGTACATTTTGTTATATCAATGCATTCTATTTTCAATCGTTTTGAGCGAACGGATACAGATAGATGCCATTTCCTATATATATTATTATTTATTTTATCGTAAATTTTGTTATATCAATGCATTCTATTTCCAATCGTTTTCAGCGAACGGATACAGAGAGATGCAATTTCCAGATACCACCATCGTTCACACATTGATCCACACTATAATAGCCTTTCAACGCCAATATTTACTTGGCATGGGCGTTAGACTTATTCGGAAAATCGGTAACAAATGCCGTAAATATATAATCGTCTAGACAGAAATGCATCCCCAAACCATGGAACACAAATACACGCGGACAGCGTATTTTCTAATGAGCTTTGCCGTGAATTTTCCCATTGCAGATTGGGCTCTCTGCTGAGGTTTACTCAAGGAATTGCAATATAACTTAGTATTAGATGGTAGATAATATTATATAGTACCAGGGGGCCTGACGAACGCTATCACGTCCTTATAATTATATACCTAACACTTCTTCACGAATCAATTTATCTACTGGTGAAAACCGCATGAAAATCCGTTCAGTACTTTTTAAGCTTACCGCGAACAGACAGGCAGACGTGACAGAGAACGTTGTTTTATAATATGTAGGGATTTATCGACTTACTTATGCTATTATCCCAAACATGAAAACACAAATTATTATCCTTTTATGTGCTTACATAAAATATTTAAAAACAATAATAATGTTACAAATTATATTCAGTATATGGAAATAGTGAAATGGAATCACGAAAAAGAAATAAAAATAAATAAAGTAGAGCATCATAGCGAACGTTCCCACTGTAAGACCACACACGACGAGTCGCACGCGCAGCTAAACCAGATATTCGCTTAATCTCCCGACAAACTTATCTTTACCATTCGTAAACGCAAATTTCCTTTACATACCTTCACTAAACACGATTTCCTAACCGCAAACCTAACTGTGTCTTACTTCAAAAGTAATAACGTATTTCTTTAAAGAAAAATGATCTTTATACTCATCACAAATGGTTTAATTTCGCTTGTATTTAAGTTTTGTTGATCATTACGTGTTAAAGTGTAGTATTAAGTCTTTTTATTTCAAAATCACGATTTCGCAATACGAGAGGTGTTGGTTATTTGTTATTATGGAAATTTTCTCTCATATACACTCTTGTATTTCATTATTTAGTTTTTTTCCTTGTTTTTGCAGCGTTGAAGCAATTGCCAGTGTCAATGTTAATTATTTAATCGTTCATATAATTGTCATATAAGTGCGAACATTTCGTCAATAGATGGCGGTAATTTATAATATTATAAATCATATTATGATAATTATTGTAATGTAGTAATGAATCATTGTTATTATAATTATTTTGTTTTTTTTTTCATGTTTACGCACCATAAAAGCAATTGCCAGCGTTTTTTTTAAATAGTAGCACGGCTAAATGACTGCGCTGTACCTGATGGTAAGCACAGTACAATCCAAAAACAATAGCGACCACCGAGTGACACACTATCCATCGCCGGTCGCCGCTGTCATGCCGGCCTGTGAAATGCTGGATATGCACAGGCTGATCCCGAAACGCGACTCGCAGAAGCGAATCACTATGACGGGTTTTTTCGCCATATACATGGTGGTTGCGACCCAGTCAAAACCCTACCACCCCGCTTTCGCCATTGCCTCGTTCGTTATCCAGCAGGGTGCACCACGTGTAGGTGAGGTTGGCTTGAGTGTCTCAAGTCTTAGATGTTATTCGACACCCTTTACACCCCAAGTGTCAATGTTAAACAACATATCACATTTGACATATCAAATCAGTGCGAATTATTGACATTTGATGGCGATAATATAATTACAATGTACCACTGGTAGAGTGGTACTATAATATCATAGGTTAGCTGGTAGAAGATGCTTTTTATCACGCTTTTTTTAGCTTCACCTGTAGCATATAAATGTAGCCTGTATGTAACCGACCCCCTTTGAGCTCGATTTTGTCCTACTTTGAACGATCAGATTTAATTCAAACTTTGCACACCTGTCAAAGGTCTATGACAATGCAATAATCCGAAAAAAAAAGTTAAAAAAATTTAACAAAAAAATAAAAAATAAATAATAGTTTGAAAAACTAAAAAAAACACGCTTTAATAAAAATTCCAACTAAAAAAACAGAAAATAAAATAAAATAAATTTGTATTAAGAATAGTGTAAATTAGAAATAAATGTATATTTTTGTAAAAAGTGACAAAAAAATAATAATGACCTCCAGATATCAGTATTTTTATAATTTCATTCATCTAATTTACACTATTCTTAATCCGAATTTATTGAATTTTATTTTCTGTTTTTTAGTTGGATTTTTTATGAAAGCGTGTTTTTTTTAGTTTTTTAAAACTATTATGTATTGGTTTTAAATTTGCCAGTGAACAAACTAAAAAGTGCAATAAAGTATTAATCTAATGAACCTATGCTTTCGATGAAGGAAAATCTCGTAACGAAACCAAAGCACGGTGGAAGAGCTTTCTCTAAGCTCGCTTGGTTAACTTTAGATAAGCTTCAGCAAATACACTTGAGAATCAGCCTCCGTTATGTTTGGCGTGTTTATAATCTTAAACTACAGCCTCATTTAATACCAGCTGAGATTGTGGGTCAATTATAAAAGCTATAAACAATAAAAAAACGTCAATATAGCCATAAGGACTGCCGACAAAAGTGAAAACTCAAAAGAATGAAAAACAATTATAGTATGAATTATTTATATTTCATAATTGATAAATTGAAATAATTAAATTTAGTCTAGTTCTTTTTTAAATGTCCTAGGAGGCAAACGAACTGGTGGGTCACCTGGTGTTAAGTGATCACCACCGTCCATAGACACTTGCAACACCAGAAGAGTCGCAATGGGGAGAAGGGGATGGCATGGCTTATCCGGCGCTGTCACTGACCGAACAAAACGCAACAATGCAAGCACTGTTACTTCACGTCGGTGTTTCTGTGGGTGGGTGGGGACCCATTCACGCTGAAACTAGTAATATCTTCAGCTTGGCTCTACCACCTTAGGTTTTCACATGTATTGGCACAGTTTATGAATTAATCAAATATATGATAGGCTACAAAATCTGAATATAAAATATCAATATTACATGTACACAGGCTATATTACCCGTTGCTAGTCTGACGCAAGCGTAATACCACAGTATAAATATGAGAGACAGTACGGAAACTACGAACAAACGCTCGAAAACGGCACACACACACAACATGCGCATCAACTTGATGTTATAAAAGGTATTCTATGGACAGCACCGCGAAACCCGCTTAGGAGACCAGACTAGGCCCCCCTCGGCAACGGCTCAAGCCTAGGTCCGTTCCCTCGGCGTGGAGCCCTTGAGTACGCTGCTCACGCGGTACAGTGACACAAAATCTTACATCACTGCGACAACATTACACATATCACCTCCACACGCGTGCACGCATACACGCATACACATGCAAGAGGAAGGGTTTTATTTTTTTCCCTTATCAAACTGATATAGTTTAGAACATTATCTGATACGAAATATATATAAGGGTTGTTGAGGTATGTATGCTTGGTACACATATATGTTTCAACAACTCATATATGAATGCATAGTTAGCTTAGCTTAGGTTAGCTCAAATAGGTCGTGAATTGCATGTATCAATCAGGTAACAGCCCAAGCCGAGGTGTGCCGTGCACCCTTGAGCTAGTTGTCAAATAAAATCGGCTAAGCGCCTTAAGCGCTCGCCTTAGTAGTCCGGTGAAGCTGTTAAGACCTTACTAGGTCAATAGCATAGTCAATCCGAAAAAACAAATAGTTTTCGTACTGTCTCTTATATGTATACTGTGGTAATATGGTCTGTCACGCTTTACTAGCATGTCGCTGACGCTCAACCAACAGTTCTTCTCCTGCTAAAAACGCGCCTAACAACGTTATCACTTCAAGAAACAAATTTATCCTATTTAGCGTTTTCTCAAATTATAAAACAAAGTCCTCTGCGACGTCTACCTGTCTGTCCGCGATAAGCTCAAGAACTACTGAACGGATCTCCATGCGGTTTTCACCTATAGATAAATTGATTCATGAGGAAGGGCGGAAAAATATGTCCGCGATGCGCGCTAGTTATAAATATTCAAAACAGACGACGAGAAATTTGAACTGAGCGAACTTTGTAGCGAACGAACCGTTCCGAATACGAATTAAAATAAAATGGCGTCGCATCACAGAGTATATTATTTATTCGCGACTAATTACGTTCTCCGCGCATAAAAATAAAAATACGCATCGTTAAATAATCGTTAGTTGTTGATTAAATCATAAAAAAATATATATATATCCGATAAGAATTTTAATTGCGTTTATTTTATTACTATTTTATTTGTCGGCCATAAAGAAATACCGGTGTTTTTTTATTAATATATGTTTTAATTTCGTTTCTGATCGTTTGCTAGTTTTCAACGGTAGCAATGTCGTTGTTACTAATTATTTAATTAGTTTTTGCGCGATAGACGATTCAGTTCTGATTAAAAGACATAATTGAAGACTTCCCCCCTTTGCATAAGTAAATGTTTATTATACAACGAGTCTTTGAAAACATTATATGCCCTTGTTAAGCTAATATTACCTTTTTAATATCTATACATATAATAAGAAGGTAAATCTATGTAGTCTTTTTAGATTTTTATGAAAAAAAACTTGTTCCAGGTGTCTTGGAAGAAGTAAGTTTTGTAGGTGGTAGAGCCACGTTAAGGCTATTAATGGTTTCAGTATGAATGGGTCGGCTCGACCGGAGTAGTACCACCCTCTTACAGAAAACACGTGAAGTAACAGTGCTTGCATTGTTGCGTTTCGTCCTGTCAGTGAGAGCGCCGGAGGTCCTATCTCCCCTTCCCCCTTCCCTTACTCCCCCTCTCCCCCAAGACAGGTTGGCAATGCACTTGCGACTCCCCTGGTGTTTAGAAATAAGTAATAAAACACATTTCAATAATTTTTAGAAATGTCTGTCTGTTTGTTTGTTTGAACACGCGTCACTGCTAAAGTTAAAACCTCACCAAGAAAGCATATCATCGCGTATCGTTTAGTCTTTGTTTCATTAAAATCGGTTCACTCTATCAAAAGTTATTGTAATTTTAATGACAACGCGACTTAAGTACGAGTGAAAAGTCAATAAATAAATGGACTTAATACATTCCGAATATTTTACGTGTCACTATTTTTTTACAGGAGATTTCCCGGGGACGGGCAGAGCTAGTTGTAAAGAAAATGCAACCATACCATCTCTTTCTATGTATTCGCGAGTTTACAACTATTTTTTACATTTTGGAATCTTTGGCGTAATCTTGGACTGTCATGTAGGGGATTTTATATTTTATTCATAATCCTGTGATATTCTTTCTTTCTTTATTTTCTTATACCAATATAAAGCCACGTTATTTGTGAGTGTCATAGGATATATATCATCACGCTAAGATTAATAGGAGCGGAGCAAGAATGAAAAATGTTTTAAAATTTTGAGAGCTGCTTGTTAGCCCAAAATAACTATTCCACGCGTACGAAGTCGCGGGCGGAACCTATTAACTAATTATATTATCTATACTAATATTATAAAGAGGTAAAGTTTGTGAGGTTGTAGGGGGTAATATCTGGGGAGGCAGAGAAAAAAAGGTCGAACGAAAACGTTTCTTACGTACGCTGCCTTAACTATTAGAGATATATGATTGAGTTCTAGAGAAAAGTTGTAGCTTGATAATGTATATTACCGCCCAACGAAGTAGGCACGGGTCAGCTAGTGATATGATATATCTAAAGCCTTCCTCGGTAAATGAGCTATCTAACACTGAAATAATTTTTCAAATCGGACCAGTAGTTCCTGAGATTATGGCGTTCAACCAAACAAACAAACCCTCCAGCTTTATAATATTAGTATATAGATATAGAAATCACAATTACCATTTTTTTATGACAAATCAAATTAAAAATGTTAGTAGACACGACACAAAAAATTTAGTTCAGATATTTCCTTAAGATCATTGAATTTATTAGTCCAAATTATTCCCGGTATTTGGGTAAGAAATATCGTGTAAAAAAAGTCCCTGCAAAAAATATATAAATACTAGCTTTTGCCCGCGTCTTTGGTCGCGTTAATGTAGGTTTTACCTATATTGAATAAAAGTGCTAATCCTTATGCTCTTCTCTGTACTTCTGAAAGCGTGTTGTTATATGGAAGTAAATGTAACGTTACTAACGTAACGTAACTAACGTAAATACTCTGGTCTTTTTTTTACAAGGTATTATAAGGTTTTTATAGGGTATAGAGGTATGAACAAAATATAAAATCCACTACATGAGAATCCATTTTATTTTTTCGAACTGACTACGCTATTGACCTAGCAAGATCTTAACACCTTCACTGGACTACTAACAGCTTCACCGGACTACTACATGACAATCCAAGATCCTCGCAAATCTCTACTTATTGACCTTGTAAAGATATTACCAAGACCATTCGAGCCAGGGCCGTATTAACCGAGTCAATAGTACAGGACTCTCGGGTTACAGGGGCCCTGACGTATAGATGGCTTAGTTGATAGCGTGTCCGAACACAGCGTCGCTGGACGTAGGTTCACATAGTTGTAGCTGAGAGCTGTTAACCTGTTAAGGCCTTGCTAGGCCAATAGCGTAGTCAGTTCGAGAAAAAAAGATGGGTCACCTCATGTTAAGTGATCACCACAGTCCATAGACACTTGCAACACCAGGGGAGTCGCAAGTGTATTACCAGTCTGTGTTTGGGGGAAGAGGTGATTGGAAGGGGATGAGGGCTTCCGGTGGTCTCACTGACCGAACGAAACGCAACAATACAAGCACTGTTACTTCACGTCGGTTTTCTATGAGAGGGTGGTACTACCCCAGGCGAGCCGACCCATTCATGCTGAAACCAGTAATAGCTTCAGCGTGCCTCTACCACCTACATATTTCCTCGTTCATAATATTAACTAACTAGTCCTCATAACTACGTTCGTGTTAGTGTAGATGTGATCTTTCCTTTGATAATAGTACTGTTTTGGTTGAAAGATATCCTATTCCGTAGAACTATTCACGTATATACAACATTTTATGATGATTTGTTGTGTAGTTTTGGTGAGAAAACGTAATAAACAAAGAAACTCATAGTCACATTTATAATATTAGTAATAATGGGAAACAAAACTTATAATAATAGGATGACTTGATAAAAATAACCTAGACCTTAATCGTCTTCACATCAGCCTGTAAGAGGATCACTGTAAGACCATAGGTATCTTCCCAAAGGAATTTTTTTGTACGTAAAGGTGCTGGTTCAGGGGGGTTTGCGCTAATAACGGATGCGGACTCACCGGTGTTGATTATGCGGATTTCACTTCACTTATTCGCGGCGATATATATTACGCACTATATTTGGTTTAGTGTCTATGCGCTTTTTACACCAAACTTTATAATAGTAGTGATGGGTGACTATGAATAAGAGGTCGTTGTTTATGTTGCGTCCGCGGTAAGTATCGTGGCGTAAGTGACAGAGTGATTGCAAGGAAGGAAGGCGGAAGGGATGCTTGTGCGTTCGGAAACCTGAATATATATAATGCGCGCCAAAAGCAATGTATGGACATTGTCACCACGCCAGTCCATGACGTATTGCCCATTTCAAACCAAGATAAATCCGCAGTTCTATATTTTTCCCACATACGATAGTACTACAAGAACATTTCTCAGGTTCAGGTTTACTGACGATGTTTTCCTTCACCGTTAGCCGATAGTGTTACCAATTTAAATTAGTAAATGTACGTGAATTCCGAAGAAATCCTTGGTACATGCCGAGGTTAAACAATCAATCGTTCACCTCAAAATATACTGAATTCTATTTATACCCCAAGGAAGCACTTATGAACGTGGCAACAATCTAGTCATCGAGAAGAATCGGCAAGAAACTCGATCGGTGTTATCTTTTTAACATATATATATTTAAAATACATTATAAAATATATACAATGTCATGGAAAACATAATACAGTGACCCCCTTCCCTGGTATTTCACATTCGAGACAGGGCCGTAGCTAGTCTAAAAGCGGGGCCCCGTATCAATGCTTATTTGCAGGGAAGGGGGTCACTGTATTATGTTTTCCATGACATTGTATATATTTTATAATGTATTTTAAATATATATATGTTAAAAAGATAACACCGATCGAGTTTCTTGCCGATTCTTCTCGATGACTAGATTGTTGCCACGTTCATAAGTGCTTCCTTGGGGTATAAATAGAATTCAGTATATTTTGAGGTGAACGATTGATTGTTTAACCTCGGCATGTACCAAGGATTTCTTCGGAATTCACGTACATTTACTAATTTAAATTGGTAACACTATCGGCTAACGGTGAAGGAAAACATCGTCAGTAAACCTGAACCTGAGAAATGTTCTTGTAGTACTATCGTATGTGGGAAAAATATAGAACTGCGGATTTATCTTGGTTTGAAATGGGCAATACGTCATGGACTGGCGTGGTGACAATGTCCATACATTGCTTTTGGCGCGCATTATATATATTCAGGTTTCCGAACGCACAAGCATCCCTTCCGCCTTCCTTCCTTGCAATCACTCTGTCACTTACGCCACGATACTTACCGCGGACGCAACAAAAAAAAACGATGTCTTCATACGCAAGAATTGGTAGTCACCATCACATTACAAAACATTTTGTAAAAAGCGCATAGACACTAAACCAAGTATAGTGCATAATATATATCGCCGCGAGTGAAGTGAAGTGAAACCAGCATAATCAACACCGGTGAGTCCGCATCC
>MU159564.1:0-19273 GCA_015888305.1 Antheraea pernyi | reverse complement strand
AATACTAGCGGACCCGGCGGACGTTGTCCCGCCTTGATAATAAAAAAAATCCTAAAAGTCAACCGCAGCGCCACCTACCGGATCCAATTGTGAATCTAAATTCACGGATCCACTAGAACACGCATACAAAATTTCATCAAAATTTTGCCGTTTAGGAGTTCAGTGACATACACAGGTACAGAAGAAATTTATATATATTATTATTATTATAAAGAGGTAAAGTTTGTGAGCTTGTGATATTATAGGGGTTAATCTCAGAAATAACTAAACTTATTGTGATAATTCTTTTACCAATAGAAAGCCACGTTATTTGTGAGTGTCGTAGACTATATATTAACCTGAGAAATGAAAAGACCTTTTTGCGGTAGTCGGATTTGCAAAGTAAGTCGGAGAAAAAATGGTTGAACGAAAACGTTTCTGACGAACGCTGCCTTAACGATGAGAGATATATGATTGAGTTCTAGAGAAAAGTTGTAGCTTGATAATGCCTACAAAAAATTGCGTGGAATAGTTACTTTGAGCTAACGTTAACACGCAGCGGAAGCTCTCAAAAGGAAAAAACCCCGATTTTGAAACATTTTTCTTTGGTGCTCCGCTCCTATTGGTCATAGCGTGATGATATATCGCTATATCCTTCCTCGATAAATGAGTTATATAACACTGAAACAATTTTTCAAATCGGACCAGCGGTTCCTGAGATTACCCCCTACAAAGTCACAAAAAACTTTACCTCTTTATAATATTAGTATAGATTGCGCGAACGGATAAACGTGAAATTTTGGCATAGTTAAAGTTCATATAGAGAAAAGTGCACAAAGATATTATATAAAATGCATTTAAATATACATTACTCACACTACTGCTTCAATGACACACAACATATACACACATGTAAAAGATAATGTTTCCCCATCCGTCATTTTACTCTTACGTTCCAATTACCGTTTTTTAAGCTACATTCAATATTTTCAACATGACTTACATTGAATACCTTACATGCCCTTTGAAATTAATTGGTCAAATTGTAAGTTCATTTTATAATAGTAAAATGTATAATATATAAATTCACTAGCCGGCCCGGCAGACGTAGTACCGCCCTGATTATAAAAAAATCCTTGACAAATAATATACCAAAACCCTCCTCGTGAATCCCTCTATCCACTGGTGAAACCCGTATGAAAATCCGTTCAGTAGTTTTGGAGTTTATCGCGAACAGACAGACAGACAGACGCGGTACGGGAATTTTGTCTTTTTTTTTAATTCTATGTAATGATAATATACTTTAATAATTAATTGATAAACATTTTATCTTTAGTAAGTTTATAATACAACAAATAATAATAATTCTCTTCGATCTTATTGAATGTAAAAAGGAATTATTGTCGACTTTCGACCAATAGGCGACCACTAAATATTACTATTATTCTTCGGACTGTTAACTGTTGCCTTTCGTAAGCAAATAAATAAATTAGCATCGCAATTATAATGATAATTACTTAGTACACAGTACGTGATAACTACTAGAGAGGTCGTTTAGACCTCCTACCGCAATTAATACTGGCGAATGCTTATTCGTAACATAATGTTAATCCATACTCATATTATAAAGGTGGAAAGTTTGTTTACTTGGACGCGCTAATCTCGGGAACTACTGGTCCGATTTAAAAAATTCTTTCAGTGTTAGATAGCTCATTTATCGAGGAAGGCTATAGGATATATCATCACGCTAAAACCAATAGGAGCGGAGCACCAATGAAGAATGTTTTAAAATCGGGTTAACGTATGTCATGTATTACTGAAAAATATTTTCACCACTACGTAAACGAAGTCGTGAGTTAATGTTAACGTCAGCCCAAAATAACTATTCTATGCGGACGAAGTCATGACCAGAAGCTAGTCTAGCATATGATGGTCACAATACGGATAGATTTTTTTTAAATGTCAGAAGCAGGCAAAGGTGCATGTGGGTCACCTGATGTTAAGTGATCATCACCGTCCATAGACACCAGCAACACCAGGGGAGTCGTAAGTGCGTTGCCAGCCTGTGGGGGGTAGGGGTAGGGAAGGAGAAAGTGGAAGGGAAAGGGGGGTAGGTGGTGGGCCTCCGGCGCTCTTACTGACCGAACGAAACGCAACAATGCAAGCATTGTTACTTCACGTCGGTATTCTACGAGAGGGTGGTAGTACCCAGGACGAGCCGACCCATTCATGCTTAAAACCAGCAATAGCTACAGAGTGGCTCTTATATTTTTTATATTACTTATACTTTGAAGATAAAAAAATGAAATCAAATCTTTCTTTTACAGTACGACAATGTAAATAAATTAAAGATGGCAAATGAACAACTGAATGTCAATTACTCAATTCTGTCAATATTTTGAAGGTTATCAATCTATACTGATATATAAAGCTGAAGAGTTTATTTGGTTGAACGCGCTAATTTCAGGAACTATTGGTCCGATTTAAAAAATTCTTTCGGTGTTACACAGCCCATTTATCGAGGAAGGCTATAGGCTATATATCAGCATGCTAACACCAATAGGAACGGAGCAACAATGGAAAGTGTTTCAGAATCGCTTTTTTTTCTTCTATGCTTCTTCTTCTTCTTTTCTTCTAGCTTTCAATGCGTCTTAGTGACATCCCAAATTAACTATTACAAGCGGACGAAGTCGCGGTCAGGAGCTAGTGATAGTATATTAGTATATCCAGGGCTTTAATGACACTCCGTCTGGTGCAGGTGCTGACCGGGCACGGGTGCTTCGGCTGGTACCTGCACCGGATAGCGCGCAGCGATCAGCGCCGCGCCCTGGCTGCAGCGGTAGGGAACAATTTCTCGCTGCCGGGAGTGATTTCGGAAATGCCCGGCAACGAGGAGGGGTGGACTGCTGTGGCCTCCTTCTGCAAGGAAGTCATCTCGCAGAAGGAGGCGACGGAGAGGCCCCCGAGGGAGATCCACGAGGTGGCCCTCTCCGCCAAAAGAGAGCAGGAAGGTGGGGGAGGCGGAACGCTCGCCCCCTCCCGTAACCGAGCCGAACCTGAGGAGATTGGTCCCCCGAGGTGCACAGGTGAGGCTGACGAGGGGAGACGACTGGTTGTGTTCCCAGTAGGCTCTCTATAGTAGGACGAGGCCTGGCGTTTATCCGCCAGGCTGCCGCAGCGGCGGTTTCTCAGGAAGACAGCAGGTTTGATCCCTGGCCGCCCCTACAATGCGGCGGACGGTATACCGTGGGGTTTTAGTCCGTGCAAGTCGGACATAACCCACTCTCTCTCCCGAGAGGGTGGCGTATCTATAAAGGATTTCCCCACGGAAATAAAAAAGGGCTTTTATGACACTACTTTTTTGAGAGCACACCAATTCTTGAAAGTTATAAGTCCATAATTTTTTGTATATCGAAAAGTGTAAAAATTTATACTTTGCTCTTTTGGTTACTTGTCGTATATAATGTTATTATACTGTTGTAAAATGTTCAGAACAAGAACAAACGGAAATCACGAGATATTCATAGGCTTTAAGTTGACTCCCATACATTGAGAGAACCTAGTCACCGAGAAGAACCGGCAAGAAACTGGATCGGGTAAATTTTTTTAACATAGGTATATTTCCAATGCATCATACAATAGCTTTTAGTGGATGCACAGAGAGGATTCAATTCCAGATATCACTATCGTTCACATATAATAGCCTTTTGACACTAAAACCCGTTTGACATGGCGCTTAAATTTACAGTCCGGCAAATCGGTAACATGCTTTGGGACTTTATTGTATAACCTAACACTATTACCTAAAAAACTATTACTGGTTTTGCTAAGTCTGAAACATGGGACCACCAGTTTATTACAGTTTCTAGTATTTAGATTATGCCGGTCTTTTACTAAATTCAGTTTTTCAAAGTTTTTACGGACATACATTAAATTATCAAGAATGTATTGGGAGGGCAGAGTTATGATACCGAATTCCTGGAACTTCGTTTTTAATGATTCGCGAGGTCCCATATTATATGTTGCTCGAACTTCCCGTTTTTGTAATAAAAATATGGTGTCTACATCAGCAGCCGTACCCCACAGCAGGTCGATCCCCTAAGTCCGACTTCTACTACTGAGACAAGCCACTTAGTGATGCTGTAGCTGTTCAGAATTTTTTTTTTAATATCATTGGAGGCAAACGAACAAGGTCAGCTGATGTCAACTGATCATCAACGTCCATAGACACCAGCAACACTAGAGGTGTTGCAGGGGTAAGGGGAGAGGGGAGGTGGACCTCCGGCGCTCTCACTGACCGGATGAAACGCAACAATGTTACTTCACGTCGGTGTATCTGTGGAAGGGTGGTACTCCCCTGGACGAGCCGACCCATCCATGCTGAAACCAGTAATACCTTCAGCGTGTATCTACCACCTATAGATTGCATTTTGTATTTGACCTATAAAAAAGAATTTACCAAGATTGATTTACTTATGGGGTGTAAGGGGTGTCAAATAACATCTAAGACTTGAGACATCCAAGCCAACCTCACCTGCACGTGGTGCACCCTGCTGAATAACGAACGAGGCAATGGCGATAGCGGGGAGGTAGGGTTTTACAGCCCGACTGGGTCGCAACCACCATGTATATGGCGAAAAAGCCCGTCATAGTGATTCGCTTCTGCGGGTCGCGTTTCGGGATTAGCCTGTGCATTTCCAGCTTTTCGCAGGCCTACAGGACAGCGGCGACCGGCGATAGATAGTGTGTCACTCGGTGATCGCCATTGTTTTTGGATTGTACTGTGCTTACCATCAGGCACAGTGCAGTCATTTTGCCGTGCTACTATTAAAAAAAAACTTCAATTTTGTTTCAAACTATTTAAATTTTTTTAAAGTTTTTATGGCAATTTTCCGATACCCTCGATATTCTCTTTAAGGGCACAGCGTGCCCTCGCGTGCCCGCACAAAAAAGCCCCGAGTATAGCAATAGTCAATCTTGACTATTTAAAGTAAAATTCATAACTAACACTTAAGGATATATTAAACGCACAACACGTATGTATACTATGTTTATAGAATGGTGTATCATAATTGTGTTAAAACAGGTGTGAATCGATGATTAATACGTTGCTTTGTGACAATAAATTAATACGTGTCAAATTAAAGGTAAATAATGTATCATTTACTGTTTGTTGTATGTTAACCTGTGCCGCTGAATTCGCTCATGTTATGTTTTGTTTATGGAAAGAAAGAAAGAAAGAAAAAACATTTATTTGCAACACACATAAGTAAATATGTAAACGCGTACAATAAAAAAAAACATACATATAAACAATGCCCTCGCGTGCCCGCACAAAAAAGCCCCGAGTATAGCAAGAGTCAATCTTGACTATTTAAAGTAGAATTCATAACTAACACTTAAGGATATATTAAACGCACAACACGTATGTATACTATGTTTATAGAATGGTGTATCATAATTGTGTTAAAACAGGTGTGAATCGATGATTAATACGTTGCTTTGTGACAATAAATTAATACGTGTCAAATTAAAGGTAAATAATGTATCATTTACTGTTTGTTTTATGTTAACCTGTACCGCTGGATTCGCTCATGTTATGTTTTGTTTATGGCAACTTATCTTCTAGACTGTTATTGCCATTGTCAAGTGAGTATCGATATTACAAGTTTCTTGATATAATTTCAATGAACTAACAAGATGGCGGCCATTTTGTTAGAATTTTCCATGGAGTTTTTGTGGCATCTCAGAATTCATGGTCCGTGGTATTATTTTCCATTCACTTCACTTATGCACAATAAGCAAACTATGTTACATAAAAAACCACCAATTTTGCACAATATAGAGTCAAGTAACACAGGATTATGAATATTTTTTTTTTCTCGTACTGACTACGCTATTGACCTAGCAAGGTCTTAACAGCTTCACCGGACTACGAATTATGAATAAAATATAAAATCCACTACATGACAGACCAAGATCCCGCCAAAAACTCAACGAACAGACTTCAATGCATATTAATAGTATGTATACAGATAAGATATAAACAAAACGATGAAAATTCAAAGAATTGTCAACTGTTTTATTATCATATATTCAATCTGTGTACACAATGATATAATGGCCCCCTGTACACATGTGGATTTATCATTCAAACATAGATAATAAATGATTAATACTACATTACATATGTTATCTGTTAAAATACACATTAATCATAAAAACAAATAACATAATACGAGCTCGAATGGCATTTTCGCTTCGTCACGCCGTTTTATAAATATATTAGTTTCTGCTCGCGACTTCGCTTGCTTTAATTTGACCTACTGCTATTTAGTAGGTCGATCCATCAGGCCGTGGAAGCTCCGTCGCGGGACATTGTGGATTACAATTTAAAGACGGCTATGATAAGACGGCAATAAACGTAGATAATGTTTAAAAAAATGTTTTAAATGTAAACAATATTTAATACCAAGTATAATAATAACAACTAGTGGGCGTCCAGTGGTCGACATTCGACCATAGTTCATTGATTTTTTTAAAGGGATAAATATTATAATAATAGTTGTATGTTATAATATCATTGTTGAATGTAGAATGAAAAAGGGTAATTCGAACGTAAGAGTAAAATAAAACATACAGTCGAGCATAGCAACCTCCTTCACAACCTTTTCCGAAGTCCTTTATTGACAGATGTCAAAATGTCTTTTTTATTTACATGTGTGTATATGTTGTGTAAAATTGAAACATTAGTGTGAGGGATGCATATTTTAATTAATTTAATGTACTTCTAAAGCATTTTATATAAAATAAATAGCTTTATGCACTTCGCCTCCATATAAACTTTAACTATGCCAAATTTCACATACATCCGTTCGCGCATTTCCGTTTAAAAGGGGTACAAAGTTTGGGCTTCACGTATTAATATACATGATGATGATGATGATGATAATTGCTTATATTTTAAACGATTTAGACAAGACTGACATAATTAACGAAACCAGAAAAAAGGTGCGGATCAAGTCTGCAACCGCACACGACTACGTCTGCATTTATCTTTTTAATTATTAACGCCATTGTCAATTACGTAATAATAGTATACGTGCCTTGGGATAATATCAATAAACTAACAAGTGGGTGGCGCCCTTGTTAGAACTTTTCACGGAGTTTTTGTGGCATCTCAGTATCCATGCTCCGCGGTATTTATTATCTCCCATATTCACTAGTGCACAATAACCAAACTATATTACATAAAACACCACCAATATGACTAAATATACAGTCAAATTACACAAGATTATGAACCATGTTATAAAACAAAATCCTCCGCAGCGTGCCTGTCTGTTCGCAATAAACTGAAAAACTACTGAACGGATTTTCACAGTGTTTTCTATAAGTATTTATTAATTGAATTATTAAATGAAGAGTTATTAACGAGGAAGGTTTAGATATATAATTAGTCAAGATTTTGTCTAAATCGGTTGAAAGATAACGATAAATGTTGGAAGTGTCGGAAAAAGTCAATACGCCTGGAGCTTTCGTCGAAAACGCTGCTTTAATCCCTTTGTGATATAAAATAAATATTGGTTAAAAAAACACGCTTTCATAAAAAATCCATCTAAAAAACAGATAATAATCTAATTTACACTATTCTTAATCCAAATTTATTAAATTTTATTTTCTAGTTATTTTTTAGTTGGATTTTTTATGAAAGCGTGTTCTTTTAGTTTTTTTTAACTATTTTTTAATTTTTCTTTTTTTAGTTAAATGTTTTTAACTTTTTTTTTTCGGATTATTGCATTGTCATCGACCTTTGACAGGTGTGCAAAGTTTGAATTAAATCTGATCGTTCAAAATAGGACAAAATCGAGCTCAAAGGGGTCGGTTACAAACAAACATACATACATACAGGTGAAGCTAATAAAATCATGTTAAAAAGTATTAAGATAATAACCGACGCAGACGAAGACGCGGGTAACAGCAAGTGAAATATAAAAAAATCCCGCCAAAAACTCAACATCTGTTTTGAAGAACAATATACAACTAAACCAATATAATATACAAGCTAGCGCCATCTAGAAGCGGTTATAGTAAACGCGACAGTATAAGAACCGCCATGAACGATGTATCGATTTCATACAGCCATTATTTTTCATGTTTTATATAGACTAGTTTTAGCCCGCGATTTTTGTAAACGTTTGTTATGATATATTATAATTATTATTGTTTATTATCTACTCGCTCCGGCTATGAACTGGTGTACTAAGAAAATGTAAACAAATTTTCTCCTTATAGTATGAGCGTAATGTTTAAAAATTTTTTTTTTTTTTTAGTGCTTCCTCTAGGTGTAAGCTTTAGCCCAAAGTAACTATTCTACGCGAACGAAGTCGCGGGCAGAGGCTAGTGATATTATAAAGAGGTAAAGTTTGTGAGTTTGTGACGTTGTAGGGGGTAATCTCAAGAACTACTGGTCCGATTTGAAAAATTATTTCAGTGTTATATAGCTCATTTATCAAGGAAGGCTATAGGCTATATATAATCACGCTAAAACCAATAGGACCGGAGCACTAATGAAGAATGTTTCAAAATCGTTTTTTCCCTTAACTATTCCACGCGGACGAAATCGCGGGCAGATACCAGTTATTAAATATAACAGCAACTGAACAATTAAACGTCAGTCTGTCAATTTTATCATGTTTCTCGAAGGTATACTGTCTTCTTTCTCATTTATATCGAGACTTTTTAACTCATTTTTTTTCTCTAGTTTTTAGCGGGCTCTTAGAATGGCGTGCAATGAAATTAATATTTTATTCATATTCTTGTGTTATTTAGCTCTATATTTAGTAATATTGGTGGGGTTTAACGTAATATAGTTCGGTTATTATGCACAAGGGAAGTGGGGCAAGAAAACACATTACTGAACGTGTAGTCTTTATAAAACCATTGGTGTAAATTTATGGAAATATAGGTACAATTAGCGGTAGGATTTGAACGGAACTTACCGGGTTGGTGCGATTCCACCACAATCACCACACAACATATATACTGTCGTCCCGGTAAATGTTCATATATAGATAATCCAATAAATCACTATTTTGTATAGATTTTGCGTAATTGCGTTAGCCGTAGAAGAGAGAGAAGGCGGCGCGAGCGGCGATTTGCGTTCCGTTCTCTTTGGTTGTATAAACTATGTATAAACTACATAGATAATAAATAGCGTGCGAAAGTATAGATAAAATATGCGGAATAAAATATGCGGAGTAGAGGAAATAATACACACAAAAATTAAGATGGCGTTGCCAACCATAGACCCTTGCAACTTTTAATAACTTTATATTATTAGCAGACATCGCGGACGTTGTCCTGCCATGATAAATAAAAAAATCTAAAATTCAACCGCAGCACCACCTACCGGGTCCAATTGTGCTTCTAAACCATTCTCGAAACCACCTGAACGCACACACAAAATTTCATCTAAATCTGTCCAGCCGTTTCGGAGGAGTTCAATCACACGCGGATAGAAGAATTATATATATATAGATGGAAATATTGTCATAAAACCTTTTTTTTATAAGGACAGCGGCTTCGTATCTCAAAACACCGACAAATCCACAATTACATATTTATTCCATATACTATCTAAGAATAACTTACCCACTATAAGAACACTTAATAATACGTTCTATGTCATCTTCATCATCATCAGCCTGCAAGAGTCCCACTGCAGGGTCATAGGCCTCTTCCCGAAGGAAGGTAAGGGCGTAATCACCACGCCAGCCCACGACGTATTGGCGATTTCAAACTCCGAGAAATCCACAGTTCTATATTGTTTCCCACATACAGTAGAACTACAAGAACATTTCTCAGGCTCAGGTTTCCTCACGATGTATTTCTTCACCGTCAGCCGATACTGTTACCAATTTAACATTAGTAAATGTACGCAAATTCAGAAACAATTATTTGGTACATGCCGCTCAAACCACCACGGTTAGGTATAAGTTAGGAAAAATAAATACAAAAAAAAAAAAAATCGTAGTAGTCCGGTGAAGCTGTAAAGACCTTGCCAGGTCAATAGCATAGTCAGTTCGAAAAAAACAAAAAAATAGTCATATAGCTAGAAAATACACATATATGTACTTATAAGTCCTTGCAGAATGCTTTATTACCTTGTGACAGGGATTTGCCAAAATCGTAACTCCCCTAAAAACGTGTCTGTGACATTTTTCTAAGCTGTTTTATTATTAATAGTGGGCGCCCAGTGGTCGACATTCGACCATAGTTCATTGATTTTTCAAATTTTGAGGTATATTAGGGTTCTTTTGTCAACTTACTTCTAAAATCAAAGGTTTCTATCATGGTTACTCAGTTATTATAATAATAGTTGTATGTTATAATATCATTGTTGAATGTAGAATGAAAAAGGGTAATTGGAACGTAAGAGTAAAATAATACATACATTCGAACATAGCAACCTCCTTCACAACCTTTTTTGAAGTCCTTTATTGACAGATGTCAAAATGTCTTTTTTATTTACATGTATGTATATGTTGTGTAAAATTGAAGCAGTAGTGCGAGTAATGCATATTTTAATTATTTTAATGTACTTCTAATGCATTTTAAAAATAGCTTCCTGCACTTCTCCTCCATATAAACTTTAACTATGCCAAGTTTCACGTTCATCTGTTCACGCAATTACTTTAAAAAGGGATACAAAGTTTGGGCTTCACGTATTAATATATATAATTATCATTATCAATTAAATATATCATATTTAATACTAGCTGTTCCCGCGACTTTGTCCGCGTAAATACTTTGAGCTAACGCTAACACGCAGCGAAAGATCTCATAAGAAAAAAAAAACCCGATTTTGAAATATTCTTCATTGGTGTTCCGCTCCTATTGGTTTTAGCGTAATTATATATATAGCCTTCCTCGATAAATGAGCTATCTAACACTGTAAGAATTTTTCAAATCGGACCAGTAGTTCATGAGATTAGCGCGTTCAACCAAACAAACAAACAGACCCACCAGCTTTATAATATTAGTATAGATTACAAAACAAAAGTCACTTTCCATATCTGTCTGTATACATATAGTCAGTTTTTTTTAGGTTAGGTTTTACAACAAAGTCCCAAACTATATTATCAATTTGCAGGACTGTAAGTTTAAGCGCCATGTCAAGCGGGTTTTGATGTCAAAAGGTTATTATAGAGTGGATCAATATGTGAACCGTAACGATGTCTGGAATTGACTACTCTCTATGTATTTACTAAAACCTATTGTAACGTGTAATGTATTGGAAATATATATGTTAAAAAGATAAACCATTTGTTTATCCGAACCGGTGATAATTTCGACGTTCATAAGTGCCATCTTAGAGCCTAAACTGAGTAAAGAATTTTTGGTTTAATTTTATTACCTTCATTCTTCTAAAATACGTGACGGATTTTGATACGGTTTTCACTATCATTTAGATCATTTATTACAGAAAGTTTATATATATAACACATTTATATTATATTTAGATAAAGTTGATAAAAATCGATGTTTTCTAACGAAGTCCTAATAAAGAATTTTCGAGCGCTTACACTGATAACGCTGGCTAAACCTTATGAGATACATAAATATAATGTACTACGGAATTGTACATAATAGAAATTCCTATAAAAAACTTTAGATCAGATTTTTACATATTATTAAAAATGAATTAATTATTTACGATGCTATTTTGACAAACATAATGTTTAGGTCATATCAAGTTAAATACTTTAATTACGTTGAGTATTTAATACAGATCAATATTATCCTTTACAGCATATAATTTGAATGAATATCTTAGAAGATATATTTAATTGAACGCGTAACAAAAAAAAAATGTTTTGTTACGCTTAAGTCGTTCCATTTCAAAATTAGCTAAATCCATTTTTAATCGTTCATATAACATGTTTTTCTAAGATTTCCAGTTTTTATATACCCAGAACGAAGTTCAAATTGTGCCGTTCGTAAGATTTTTTACATGTATCTACAAAATTTGAAGATATTGAAAAAATAATGTAAAATATTAGCAACGGCTAAAATTGGATTTAGCTCGTTTATAAATGTAACGACACAGATATCTAAGTGTCAAAAATCGGTTTAAGTCATTTAGACATTTATGGTACCACATTAATAGTCTGCATCCACGAAATTGACATAGTGAAAACATTCATTTAAGTATAAAATACACGTTCAAATATAGTATCTACTATGTCCATAATTCCTTTATAATTCCTTAATATATATCTATTTCTTCTATAAATATTTTTCTAGAACTTTGAAAGATTCACGACCGATATAATTTATTATTTTAAATACTAATCAATACATAATAAATCATTATGCATTTAAACAGAACGTAAATATAAATATGATTATATCTTAATTATTGTTTAAGAAATAAATTTAATAAAATACCTTATAATAATATCCGATAAAGTTCCAAATATATTCCGTCTTCGACCACATAAATAACGTTTTATTAAAAAAAACTTAGAACACGCGCACACACAACACTATTCACTTACGTGTTTCCGAACTCTGAAATGTCAAAACCCGCAATGTCAAGAAATAAGTGGGCTGTCAAAAAATTAGCGGCAAGGAGGTTTAATAGATTAACATTTTAAATCATTGCAACAGATTATGTTTAAAAAGAAATGCTTATTATTGTTAACAGAAACGTCGTACGCGAACCGCGAATGCCAGTACGGACTGGCGAATAAGACAGGTCACCCCCTCTACCTTAGGCGTGGCTTAACAAACCCACACAGGGCGGGGCTCGCTGGCATAATACTCTTTTTTCCTTCGCCTATTTATACGTTCGGGAATGATATTCTCTGTTGTCTGTGTGGTTTTATTTTCGTACAGTTTATTATATTGTAATGTTGTGTCCGTTTGTTTGATTTAAATAAAAAGAACGTCTTGTCATTTCGTCATCGGGTGAGACGTAATTGTTTGTGTCTTAATTGGAAGCTGTGGTTTTTTCTCGATTTATAGACCCGTTTTAAAGGGTTACAGACTATTTATATTTTTTTAAATATTTTATGTGTCAATTACTGAACACAAAATTTAATTGGCATTATTTATAGATTAGTCTAGAACGTTGCAACTTAAACCGATGGATTTTGAAGCATTTCTAATATTTTTTAACCCTATATAATTATTTTTAATATATCTAGGAATTTTCAAATATATCCCCAAAAAAGGTTAACTTCTCGACTTCAAACTCTTTCGGGTTTTATTTTTATTAGTGCACCTATTGATATTTTATTTAAATGATATAAATGTATCTCGGAGTCCTTTCTTATTATTTATAATTGATGTACCTACATCGATGGATGTTATTTCGGGAACAACCATACAATTAAATTAAATTACACAAATAATTATGACAGAAAAAAAAAACATTTTAAAAATGAAAAAATAGGTGTCCAACAATTGGCGAACCCATTCAGCAAAAATCTGCAATACTGTAAGTAGTACTGCAGCGCTGATTTTCGAAGGGAGCCTATATATGATGATAAACGGACGTTAAAGTTAGTATAAAATTTGAGACGAACAAACAAATAATCGCGGAGTCCTTTCTTATTATTTGTAATTGATGTACCTACATAGATGGATGTTATTTCGAACCATTACTATCTCTATATGTAATTATCCATTCTATATTTGCCACCATAACCTGCTTATTGCTTGAAATTATTGTCCTGAAAATCGCTAATGCGCTTCGGGACCTTATTATAAAACCTAACACTATTATCCAAAAAAACTATTACTAGTCCTAACCGAGTCTAAATTACGGGCCGGTATTTTTGGCGGGATGTTAGTCTAACATGTAGCGACTTTTATATTTTATTCACAATCTTGTGTTATTCAATCAAACATGTATAAACAATGCAGTGGATTGGTGACTGGTGTTGCTAGTGTCTATGGACTACGGTGATCACTTACAATTAGGTGACCCACCTGTTCGTTTGCCTCCCATGATTTAAAAAAAATATATGTACTCGTATAATTCAGTTATTATGCACAAGTGAAATGTGAAGTTCTCGGTAAATAATACCACGGAGAATTAATTCTGAGATACAACATAAATTCTCTAGAAACTTCTAACAAGGGGACCACCATCTTGATACAACATGGAAATGCTCACAAGACGCTTGCTTGCTATTGGATACCTACTCGACAATGGCAGTGATAATATGAAAGATCGCTCGACGAAAATTAAGTTAAAAAAAATCATGAGTCGGAAAACTTTTGTTTATTTCTAATGTTTAATTTATTATATTAAATTAAAAACACTACAATAGGTTATGTTTTAGTTCTTAAGCTCGACGTACGAACTTTAGAGTGAACTAACACCAGCGCGGGATTTAGTTAAGGGCACCTAGTGCATTATATAGACATTACAGAATTTATAGCGCCGCTTCAGTTGCACAAAACACTGCCTCACTGAGCGTGTTCTACCGTCTGTATCATGGCGAGTGTTCTGAAGAGCTATTCAGTTTAATCTCTTCCTTTCCTTTCCATAACCGAACCATGCGTGCTTCGGAGCACCATTTTTACGATAAATCCTATCTGTGCACGAAGTGTGTTCCCTCCTTCCTATAACACGGGGTCCTTCAAGCGTAACGTGAAGAGACATTTATGCAGGATGGCATCACAGCGGCGACTAGCAATATATGGCTTGTTCCTCAGTGGTGGCCGTAGTTTTTGGATTGCACTAGGCATACCATCAAGCATAGTGCAGTCACTATGCCATGCTAAAACTGAAAAAATATTCGCAAATCAAAGTCAGGCATAATCCAGTCAATTTGCCATTATACAATTTAAAAAAACAATTCGCAATTCAAAGAAGTCAGACGCATTTACATTTGAAACATATTATATTGAAATTTATGCATAATGAATAACCGTCAGTACAAAAAAATAACTTCTATGTAATTAAGTTAATTATAGGTAACGAATTTTCTGCTATAAATTACAAATTTTATTACAAAAACAAAAATGAACACGGGTATAACACGAGTTTTACTAAGCAGTGTCTAAAATTTTAAATGTAGTCGAAGTCATGTTTAAAATACTTTATTAAAGAAGCGTGTCCAAGCAGTCTCTAGCTAAACATATGATTTAAGTTTCTTATGCTAGCAACTCTGAATAGCATTCGTTCAATTCGATGGCATTATTCAAAAACATTTCATTGCATACATATATTTTGCAAATAATTTCAATTTATGAATAATATTTTTTTTAAGATCTTCATTAAGAAAATTTACTTATTATACGTTAAATTGGTTATCATTACCTATTGTGACATTTTAGTTAAAAGAAAATAATCAATTTATAAGATTTGTTTGTTGTTAAGCTGTTATTACGTCAAAGTGCGTAGGGTAAGGAACAACAGTATAATTTTTTTTGATGTCATAGGAGGCAAACGTACATGTGCGTCACTTGATGTTAAGTGATCACCAACATCCATAGACAACACCAGAGGAGTCGCAAGTGCGTTGCCAGCCTGTGTTTGGGGGAAGGGCGGAGGGGAGTAGCAGGAGGAGGAGAGGGAAATAGGGAGGTGGGCCTCCTGCGCTCTCACTGACCGAACGAATCGCAACAATGCAAGCACTGTTACTTCACGTCGGCTTTCTATGAGAGGGTGGTACTACCCCGAGCGAGCCGACCCACTCATACTGAAACCAGTAATAGCTTCAGCGTGGCTCTTCAGGAAAATTATAAACACATAGTTTTTCTTAAGCTACAATCCTTTATAACATCAAGCTACGACCTTTAAGAGAACGGCAATTACCATACGAAAGTATATCAAAATGTACGATAAGCGATAACAAAGTTAAACCGCGGCATTTATTAGAGACTAGTTTATGCCCGCGATTTCGTCCGCGAATAGTTACTTTACGCTAACCCTAGTATACCTAGTATACCCTAATACCCTATCACGCAGCGGAAACTCACGATAGGAAAAAAAACCTATTTGGAACATTCTTCATTGGTGCTCAGATCCTACTGTTTCTAACATGATGGTATTTTATAGCCTTCCTCGATAAATGAGCTATCTAACAGTGATAGGGTTATGTAACACTTGGAGTGTAAGGGGTGTCAAATAACATCATAAGACTTGAAACACCCAAGCCAACCTCACCTGCACGTGGTGCACCCTGCTGAATAACGAACGAGGCAATGTCGAAAGGTATAGTAGGGTTTTACTGCCTGACTGGGTCGCAACCACCATGCATATGGCGATAAAGCCCGCCATAGTGATTCGCTTCTGCGGGTCGCGGATCCGGCATGGCAGCGGCGACCAGCGATGGATAGTGTGTTATTCGGTGGTCGCCATTGTTTATGGACTGTACTGTGCTTACCATCAGGCATAGTGTAGTCAAGTTGCCGTGCTAGAATAAAAAAAAAGAATTTTTCATATCGGACCAGTAGTTCCTGAGATTAACGCGTTCAACCAAACAAACAAACAAACAAACCGTCCAGCTTTATGACATTAGTATAGATATAATAAAATGGTGACTAAAATAACGAACGGTGGTGACCGTCGACTGAGTTTTTCTCCGTAAAACAACAGACGCTATAACTTTAAAATAACTTAAATTCATGGAAATATAATAAAAATACTTTACGAATCGCCGCTTAAATCTTTATATCGCTTGGAAAATTTGTTGACTGTATTTTTTTAAAATTCATAAACCTTTTATTAATATTATATGAATTATATATCTTCATATATAATTTTTTTCTGTACGTGTGTATGTCACTGAACTCCTCCTAAACGGCTGCACCGATATTGATGAAATTTTGAGTGCGTGTTCCTGTGGAACCGAGAATGGCTTAGATTGATAGGCGGCGCTGCAGTTGAATTTTAGATTTTTTTTATTATCAAGGCAGAACAACGTAGAATGTAAGTCTAACGTGTCTGTATATTGTCGATTTTTGAAAAAAATAAATGTTGGAGGTGTCTAGGAATAAGTGATCAAGTATATTTGAACCATTTTGAGAAATGATTGTCTTTTTTTTCATCTTTTTTTTTTATATTATAGGTGACAAACTAACAGGTGGGTCACCTGATGGTAAGTGATCACCGCCGTCCAAAGACACTAGCAACACCAGGGGAGTCGCAATTGCGTTGCCAGTCTGTGTTTGGGGAGGAGTAGGCAGGGAGGGAAGCGGGGCCGAACGAAACACAACAATGTAAGCACTGTTACTTCACGTCGGTGTTTCTGTATGTCGGGTGGTAGTCCCCCGATCGAGCCGACCCATTCATACTGAAACCAGTAATAGCTTCAGCGTGGCTCTACCACCTACAAAAACTACCTGTCTGTCTGTTTGTTTGGTCATGTATTACTGATAAAGTACTGAATTCACGATAAAAACTTCAGCTTTATAACGTATAGATTGGTAGATTCGCTCCCATTTATCAGTTACCTTAGCTCCGGCAATCACTACCCCTGAAATTTGATAGAGCTTAAACGAATCAACCCTAAACAATTCCATCCCCCGAAGTGAAATGGGGATAAAATAAAAAAGAACATTCTCAAAGGAAGGGAGTTTTTTAATTAGTCAACATTTTTAAGTGATACTTTTTGCTGCGGTGCTTCATTTGTGCGGGGACAGTTGATGGCGCAAGTGATTAGGTATCTTCAAGTATTTTATAAGCAAAGTGCGGAAGAAAAGTCTGCAGGATAAAAAAACAAAGATCAGGAAAACGTTGAAGCCTATGAGCAGTAAGCAAATGTGACAAGTTCATAATTTCGTAATTCATTTTTGTAATGTTTCTTCTACTACACAACTCATGAGATACCTTTAGTTAGTGATATTAACCCGAAAACTATTTCTTATCTCTTCATTGAAATACGTTGACTTTTCTCTACTTGATATACAAATATAATATACACGTATTTATTATACATATGAAGCTTCTGGAACAAATTGTCTAAATTATAGTGAAATCCGTATGAAAATCGGTTGCGTAGCTTAGAAGAGTTAAGGGAACACAGACGGACGTGAAAAGTGACATTGTATAATTTTATAGATTACTAACATCTGCCCGCGACTTCGTCCTTTACTTTAGGCTAACGCTACCACGCAGCGGAAGCTCCCAATGTCTAAAAAGGCCTTATGGGCTACTTTAAATTCAAACTCGAGACGCAAACGTCTCGCGGACCGCGAGCAACTGTCCCGGACAGTAGTTACGCGATTCGCAAACGAATACAAACGCAGCACAAGACATCGAATAACTTAAAAGAGAGAAAAAGGGGAGAAATAAGACTTACGTCGTAAAACAGAGATAATGTTTGCTCGGCGCGGCATTCGTAACATCACGCCTCTCAATGAAGTGGGTGTTCAGTTTAATTAAAAACTTTTTTCGCACCAGTCATGCTCAGTCATTTGATATTTTGCGCTTCTTTTAAAGAGATTCCCACTTTCCGGTGGATTTTCTCGGCGGTAATGGAAGACATACACGATTAGGCTATTTTATATACATACAATCGTTCGTGACTCCGTGTGAGATATAAAATTGAATGAAAATTAAAAATAGTTTACGCGAGGAAAATATTCGCTGGGTGGTAAATATAATTGAAATCTGAAAGTCACTATGTTTGTTTATCACGGTTTTACCAGTTATATACTGAACCAATCATCATAAAATTGAATATACATGATTCCTTTTGTCCAGCAAAAAAATGTATTGCTGCTGAGCGAAATAGCGAGCAAAAGAATAATATATACTATATTATAAAGCTGAAGAATTTGTTTGTTTGAACATGCTAGTCTCAGGAACTACTGGTCCGATTTGAAAAATTCTTTCACTGTTACATAGCTCATTTATCCAGGAAGACTATCGACTATATATCATCATGCTAAACCCAATAGGAGCGGAGCACCAATGAAGAATGTTTCAAAATCGGGGTTTTTTCCTTTTGAGAGCTTCCGCTGCGTGTTAACGGTAGCCGAACGTAACTATTTCGGATGAGGTCACGGGCAGAATCTAGTGACAAGATAATTGTCTCCGATTGTATGTCAACTACCATACATTAGGTGTTACATAGGTAGAACGTAATGGTAAGGTTAGGACTATCGCCTTGTCGGGTCAGATATATATTCAGTACGGAGGTGGTAGATTTATCTGTACCGTAATTCCGTCGCGATTACCAGTGGAAATAAACCATTTATAGGAACTCTCATTCGTTTATCGCGTTTCAGGATCCTTCTAGGTTGTAGAGGCACGCTGAAGCTATTA
>MU159563.1:139883-174933 GCA_015888305.1 Antheraea pernyi | reverse complement strand
TTACGATAATCATCAAACGAAATAAAAAATATCGTTTTGTTTGGCACTTAATGAATATTTATAATCGAATGGGACTAAACGCTATAATAATATCACCACTAAAATATACATATATTGTAAATCTTGTTTTAAGCTAAGGCTAGGTTTTAAGTTTAGGCTAAGAAGCATTGCAATGCACAACGGTATTATCCGTCCTTCTTTAAATCCATGAAGTGTCATAATTCCTCCCCCAACCCCCTCACCGGTGCTTAAGTCAGTCCGTTAACATAATGACTACGGCGCACATCTCTGTGATTGACTGTTAAAATTTAAATTACATTATAAACGTTCCTTAATATAATTAGAGAGTATAAGTGAAAGGTGCGAACCGAAGTGTTATTGAAACAAGTGGAGGCCTCCTACGACCGTAATAACAGCCGAAAGGTGAGTCCTATTTTTCCCCATATCTTTCCGACCGTTGTGCATTCTTAGCGATCACCAAAAAAGCATCACGCCTAATTATAAAAACCATTTTGTTCACAATTACAACCAGCGTTTACAATGCTCATAAATTATTATTTGACTAAAAATATTTTAATATTAACTTGACAAAATGATGAATAAAAATATGAGAAATAATAGATAGTCTTGAATTTACCATATAATTTTAAATATTCAATCTAATATTACGAAATATATGAAATTGGTGTTAAAAAGATGCGATGACAAATTGTGTACTCAAGTGTTAAGAAATATATTCAAATTTAAGTATGATAATAACTCTCCTTCCTTTTCATGTTAATACCGAAAAACTAACACATTCTTATTAATAAAGTTTATGTTTTGAACGAATATATGTATTAATTTTAGACATAACCTTTACCGTTAGTAAATTCAGTACGTATTAATTTTAACTACTTGTGGTCCATTGAAAGTTATTTGAAAAGTAAAGCATACTTTATTTTTCTGTAATATATTTGTTCTCCTATATACACAGTGTTCAGTAAAAATGATTTTTTCTAACTAACACGTGTAAGTGTTAGTGAGTGGGATCGGTAACTTTGTACAACTGGTCAGCTACAAATTCTATAATTTTGTGAGTAATTTAACTTAGATGATGAAATTACAATTTTTAATTCCAACAACGCGTTAAAAATATAGTGAGGTTGAAAACATTTTAGTCGAAACGTAAAATCATTGAGAGGTCACACGAGTAAGGTTTAACGGACAGTAGGTTGATCGTTCCTGATATATACTAGGTATTTTTTTAATATGAATAAATAATCTGGAATAAAACATCATAATATCTGGTTCATGCAATCATAATTTATTCTCAGCAGCCAGCAGCATTTTAATATAAACGACCTTAAGTATATATATAGCACAATAAATATTAGAGCCAGGGTAACATTACTGACGACTAGCAGCCACCATCAACTTCTTCTGCATCAGTTTATAAGGAATTAAATTCGGGCAGAACCTTGTTTTTTTTTTCTAATGCAAATATAGACTAATCTATTCTTTATAATATCAGTTGCTACTCGCATCTGGAGGAAGTGTGCCTCTCATTTCCCTGGTTGTACTCTCCGCGTGGTACTAAATTATCACAAATTTTTAGCCGCTAGACTGTTCCACATATACTGAACCTCGCGGCGACAAATAGAGTAATCAGTTAATCGACGATAATAAAACACAGATACTCTGTTTAGCCATACGATTAAATAAAAATAAAATAACATCAGCTATCTATCATTTAAAGTTTCATCTAAATCGGTAAAACAGTTTCGGAGATTATACGGAACAAAGTTATAACTTAGAACAAAGTTATAAGTTAAAGTTATAGGTTTCATATTCATTTAGAAAAAAGCTTTTATACCGACACTTCAATTTTATTTCTTTGTGTAGATTATGAAAACGATAATTATTAGGACATTAAGAGGAAATTTATAATAATCCAAATACAGATTTTTATCCCGGTATATGAGAATTGTTGGATGCCTTTGTTCCGATACAGAATATAAATGATCAACATTTAGAATATGCATGTAGTTTTAATTAGTACGCTTTGTTACCACTTACGGATCCATTAGACATGTTTATAGAGTTATGGACATTAAAATAAGATCAACTTTTTACAGGGATTCTTGTTCCCATCACTGCATGCTTTAGTCGCGCACTGGGCACCGCCGGCAGAAAAGGGAAAATTTGTTAGCGCCTTACTAGGAGGAGCTATTGGCACAGTAGTTACATGGTCTCTGACTGGACCATTGATTGAAAACTTTGGATGGGATTACGCGTTTTACGTACCTGGTAAGTTTATTTAAGATTTAGCAAATCTACATACACCTTACACGCTATATATGTGCTAAACTTCAAGCAAATATTTGATATTGTAATAATGATCGATAATGTAGTACATTTGCCAAGCTATTTAGAACCTTATAACTATATTATTAAATAATAAAGAGACCGGGCTTAAAAAAATTACTCTAATAAAAAAATCATCCGAACGTCCTTGGTCATATCTGAGCCTGACCAATATCTCAGTCGTTAAATATTTTCTATAAGATTTTTGAAGCTCCCTGGTGTATCTTCGTTACCCAAGATCCAATGTTGTATAAATTACAATGGGACACCATTGAAATTATTTCCTATCTAATTTTAAAAAAACAATATCATTTTATAATCACAAAATGATGTGGTAACAAACATAAAGGAAATAGAATTGAGTAACTCCTTCCTTCTGAAGTTGATTAAAAATTGAAACCACTTTTAAAAGAAGTATCAAAAGTTGTAATATAAAACATAAAGCTACATTTAGATGAAAATACAGTGTATCCTCTTTTATAGAAACTTAATGGACGGAATATTATAAAGAGTTTTTATTACAAAGGAGCGGGTCCGGCGGACATTGTCCCGCCTTGATAATAAAAAAAAACAACGACAAATTATATATCTAAACCTTCCTCGTAAATCACTTTATATACACCAGGAGATTCATCAGATAACCGCATGAAAATCCGTTCAGTAGTTTTTGAGTAATAACTCAAGAACCAGAAACGACTAATGAGTGTCCTGTAAAAATATTGCGAGTGACTATCCAATCGCGCGGTATATGGAAAATTTCCTCAAGCTTCGAATTTTTTGTGAATATGCATTATAAAAACCGACCAAATTGAACTAATTTCTATGTTGTAGGAAGTTTTTCTGTAAAACGAACAACCTTTTTATGTTATAGTAAATGTATTTTAAAATTATATACGTCCAATAATAGTAGGATTATGTTTGAAATTAACACATCACATAAAAATAGTTTAAAATAGTCTTTTTAATTTACGCCTTAGTTTAAATTCTGCTTTAGTTTTTGTACCTGACTGATTTCTACATAGTTAATTGGAGCGTGATCCGCTTAGTGATGTTTCAATTTGTTATGGTTATTTTTAGTGAAAATAGGTGTTATCATGCCGAATAACGTAGCAGATAATATATATCTGCGTACTGTTTATGTGGTACTTATCGATAGGCCTAGTGACGTAGTGATATAGCGTTTTATTACGGTAGCTATTCTGTGTCTTTAGCATATTTATAGTGTATTTATAATGGTGGTAGAGCCACGCTGAAACTATTATTGGTTTCAGCATGAATGGGTCGGCTCGTCCGGGGTAGTAGCACCCTCACATAGAAAACCGATGTGAAGTAACAGTGCTTGCATTGTTGCGTTTCGTTCGGTCAGTGAGAGCGCCGGAGACCCACCTCCCCTCCCCTCTCCTCTCCCTTTCCCTCCCTTAACCCTTCCCTCCAAAAGATGGCAACGCACTTGCGAGTGCTCTGGTGTTGTTAGTGTCCATGGACGGTGGTGATCACTTAACAGCAGGTGACCAAACTGTTCGATGCCATCTACGAAAAAAAAAAAAAAATTGTATTGATCATAATACTATAACCTTGTTCACTTTTGACATAAATCTGCGCATGTTAGTTTATATTAATTGTTCTTATAATTTATTTATCTATACATAAATAACACAATACCACTTTCTCCTCTGTTTATCTACAGATTTCCTTTTCTTTTTTAAGTGAAACTTCTTTAGGCGCATGAGGGTAAATTTTTTACAGATGTAACGTCACACAGGTATGCAACGGAAGTGACGTCATTTGCAGTAAACGCAGATTAAATAAATAAAAAACTTTTTATTATTATTTTTTTCTTTATTTGTATAAATATAAACAAGACTTATAAATTAGTTCGCCAAAGAAGTTTCACTTCTGACATGTGTACTTTGTACGCACGCACTTTTTTTTGTTTAAATTATTGACCAGCTTTATTGTTAGCAATAAAGCATTTTGGAACTAGTTTTCTTGAAGTGGAACTTCACATGGTAGAGTTTCAAAATTGTTATCGGCAACCTTTCTGTGAACAAAAGTAGTAAGTGTAGACACTGTATCGGGTAGTTACTTGGAAATACCGCTTCTCGTCCGATCACCGAAGTTAAGCAACATTGGGCTCGGTCAGGATTTGGATGGGTGACCGCCTGGGAACACTATTTTCTATATTTTTTAATTTACAACGCTTCCCTGTATTACAAAATTTTCACTTCTATCGCGTGTTTTTACGACACATCCCGTTTTTTTCCATATCATTGACGAGTCGAATCTTTTATAAGTCTCTATTCATCATACTTCACGCTCCTTACACCTAGAATATATTTTGTACAAAACTCGAAGTTTTTACTATTTAGAAAAATAATAATATTATTTATAATAACACGAGAGTCAAAAACTTTGTACCTTATTATGATCGCATTTCGCAAATAAACGACCACTTATACATAACATATAACAATAAACATACCAAATAAACCAAAGTTATCTACTGGTCTAAAAACAATGGCAGCAATCTAGAGACAATAATACAATACATCGCTGTGATGCCCGCAAAAATAAATTTAGATGTTAAAAATAGATAAATAATTAATCATAATTCCTAGAATGCATGCTTCGTTTGATATTTCTTTGTTAATTATGCAATGTTGATAATAAAACGGTAAATAGCTCACGTTCTACTCGTAAAATAAGAGGTTATTACTTATTTGTAGCTGTTAGATTCTAAATCCTAGTAAAAACACAATTTACTGCATAAATTTATACGAGCAAATCTAATGTACTTGACATTAATAATTGTAAGGTTTTTCAAGTTTTGAAATTGATAATTATTTGTAATTAAAATGTTGGTATTCTGTAATGTTTTGTGTACATATTTTTTCGAAAAATAAATACAATTTTCTTTTGGCGCGTTAGAGTAAAATTACGAGAGTAAATTTGTACGATGCGCGCGCACATCGTCACGAAAAACCGACCGACACCTTGAAGTTATTACGATGCGCGCGCACACCGTCACGAAAAACCGACACCCTGAAGTTAGCTATAGTCAACATTTTGTTTCTTTGTATTTGTTGTTTGTATTTCTTTGTATTAAAACTTTTAATGTATTAAATACTTTTATCTGTTGTTAGTGTCGTTTTTTTTACAAACGTAGAATAAGACGAAAGATAAAATTTTTGAAAAGATTTTTATCTTGTTACGCCAAAGAAGTATAACTTCTAACGCGTGTACATAAGTGCAAAAACACTTTTTTATTATTATACGTATGCTAGTCCATAGTTACTAAACAAAAAAAAAAGATAATCGGTCGACATACAGAGGAGAAAGACATACAGTAATGTTTTGTTTTCACTATACATAGATATTAGCGAATGCGTCCATACCGTAACGGTGACTAGGTTCTTGAAATTGTGAATTTACATCGATTATCGATTATATATATTATTGTTAGGCTGCGATGGAGCTAATATGTGCGAGTTATAATAAACCCGGGAAAAAAATGGAATTAAAAAAATACATTATGACCATTATTCATATTTACTTTGATATTGTATGTTAGTTGTACTATAAAATGTCCCTTATTCTCCTATGTATCCTTGCAGGAGTGATCGGTGTGGTGTGGTGCATTTTATGGTGGTTTTTGGTTTACGATTCACCTACTCAGCACCCTCGTATATCTGATGATGAGAAACAATACATTCTCGAAGCTCTCGGTGACAAAGTACACCACAACTCCAAGGACACGAAGGTATAAATATTATTTCTAATTCAATGTCATTTTAACACGAGGAATTTGTATTAAAATTTGTTTGGAATTTGTAATTTAATTTTGAACAGGTGATCTGGTTATCAGTTTATAAATATTAATGAATTCCGCTTGTTACGTCTTTACCTACAATGACAAAGTCATATTATTTACATATTTTAAATGTGTTATGTAGTTTGTTCTTCATATATATAACTATGACTTGAGGTAGACTCGGTACAAATGGTAAACGAATTATTAACGAAATATAACCAGGGTTGTGGTTTTCTAACGTTTATTGTATATATACCCCTATACTATTATTATAATGAGATAGGATTTATAAGTTTGGATGTAGAAAGTATATTTAAATGTAACATTTAGATTTAAAAAAAAAAACCAAACTACACTCAGGCCAATCGTTATTGTTATTAACTAACTCCTTCTTCTATATGTAAATAGGCTGAGACAAAACAAAGTACATATTCTTCCTCTATTTTTCAACGGAATACCTTTTTTTTAACAGGTATTAACGAACTTTAAAGAAATTCCAAAAAAGTTCTTTATTTCCCTTAATGTTAAAACTTGAAAAAAACATGTTTTTATTTTTTTTTATTGTGGCACGGCAAAATTACTGCACTATACCTGATGGCAAGCACAGCACGATCCAAAAAGCAATGGCGACCACCGAGTGACACACCATCCATCGGCGGTCGCCGCTGTCATGTCAGCCTGCGAAAAGCTGGAAATGCATAGGCTGATCCCAAAACGCGACCTGCAGAAACGAATCACTATGACGGGCTTTTTCGCTATATATACCACCATGGTCGCAACCCAGTGAATCCGTAAAACCCTACCACCCACTTTTGCAATTGTCTCGTTCGTTATTCACCTGGGTGCACCACGTGTAGGTGAGGTTATATTGAATTATAGTCGACTTTCGAGGACTAGATGATCACTTATAATGTTACTATAACACTTGCAAACTCTATTGATTTCTTCTACTCCATGACAATAATACCCATCAGTTTTTTTACTTTTAAAGTTTTCTAACTGTATTATATGCAAGCACTATTGTGTTATAACCAATTGTAACGAGCTGACAATAATGAACCGGACTAGTGTGTACCGGAACACCGCGTAGGTGTGTTAGACATTTACGAGATGTTGTAATAAATGCTTTCATATAGTTATATTCTCATAGCATTGAGCTTTATGTACTCTAAATTTGTATGGCAATAAAATAAATAATTTGTGCTATCTTACTAATCTTAGTACTGAAAAATCTGGAATTCTGTCATCATAGTCGGAACCCTATGCCTATACGTTCCGTAGTTTCGAAGTAGCCTTAGAGGAACTACATCATATACATACACCAATATACGAATTTTTTTTAAACATCATAGGATGCAAACGAACAGTCGGGTCACCTGATGTTAAGTGATCACCGCAGTCCATAGACACTAGCAACATCAGCGGAGTCGCAAGTGCGTAGCCAGCCTATGTTTGTGGGGAGAGGGGAAGAAGAATTGGGCTTCCTGCTTTCTCACTGACCGAACAAAACGCAATAATGCAAGCACTGTTATCTCACGTCGGTGTTTCTGTGAGAAGTAATACCCCGGGCGATCCGATCCATTCATGCTGAAACTAGTAATAGCTTCTGCGTGGCTCCACCACCTACAAAAACTATATAAAAGAATATACAAGGAAAAGGAAAATACTACCACAGTTACTCTATATAATTGCTATATTCTCATTCGTCATAAGGTAATTTATAAAGAAAACATTTGGTATTGAGTATTAAAAGATTAATAAGCTATCCGTATGAGAATATAATATTAATTAGAACAATGGGATAAATTAATCAAAGACAATATTTACATCACGTACCAAGACACAAATAATATCTTAAATCAAGGTAATTCAAGTAATTTTTAAACGTGACGATGAAATTCGTGGCTGTTTGCGCATTTTGTACGTGTAGATATATTTGAGAGATTCCACATTGTCACAGCTGCGGTTTGAAATAATGTAAAAATTACCATATTATTTTCTTTGATATTGCAAATTATTGCACGAGTAGAAATATAGAAGATCAAATAAATGTAGATAGGAACAAAGTAGTTACCATTTTATTTGCATTATTCAACTATATACAAAATTATTCTACTATATACAAATTTAGTTTATTAAGTCATATAATTAAATGACGAGTTATGTAATTTCTTTATATTCATTTATCACTATGTTGGTTTTGTAAAACATAATAAACATGAGTTATTACGAGTAGGTGGCGACCCTATTTAATCTAAATATGTCGCAAATCCGAAGCGTGCTGTGGATTGATATCATTCGAGATTGAATCACAGTATTGTCCTTTCAAAATATCTTGAATTAAATTCATAGTCATTGAAGGTTATTTCCGTAATGCTACGTATATTTGTTTGTTTTATATATTATAATTACATCATTCAACATTGAATTGTGATTTCTAATATCGTTATAATAAAAATACTATTTTTATAATATTTGATATTAAAATACAGATTCTTGGTAAAGTCAACGTTTTATATTATACTACCCGACCCGTTTGCACTTCGTTGGGCGGTAATAGGCATTGTCAAACTACAACTTTTATCTAGAACTTCTCATAATTAAAGGCAGCGTTCGTAAGAAACGTTTTCGTTCGACCATTTTTCTCCGACTCCCCAGATGATATTACATCCTATTTACCTACAACCTACATACCTCTTTATAATATTAGTATAGACTAGCGACCCACCCCAGCTTCGCACGGGTGCAATGTAGATACTAATATGGAGCAGTGTGTAGTTATTAATAATATTACTTAATATATACAATTCCTTAGTACATTAATTTGATCTACCTCGTAAGGTTTAGCCAGCGTTTGCGATTTAAGCGCACAAAATATGTTTTTTTACATCATATAATAAATCTTTGTATTTTTCGGCTTTTCTGTTCTATAATATGTATGTATTATACATATAAACATTCCTCTTGAATCAGTCTATTTATTGCTGAAAACTGTATTAAAAACTGTTCAATAGCTTAAAAGATCTAAGCGAACAGATAGCGGAAGCGACTTCATTTTAAACTATGTAATGATTTATATTTCAGATAGTACCTCCATTCAAGAACATCTTCACATCTTTCCCATTCTTGGCGATGGTGATCCTTCATTATGGCAGCAACTGGGGTCTATACTTTGTGATGACTGCCGCTCCTAAGTTTGTCTCCAGCGCCCTCGGATTCAACTTGACTTCAACAGGAACATTGTCGTCATTACCGTATCTAGCCAGAATGATGTTCTCGCTTATATTTGGAGCTATTGGAGATAGGTGATTAAGAACTTCATTAATTACTAGTGTCTACACTGTCTAGCAATAATAATTTCATGTTTTAGTAGCGTTTCAAAGTTAGTAAAAACAAAACATTCTAAAATTATATAAAGTTCAATAATTTTGCCTGTAAAGGTGCGATATGCACTAATAAAGGCAACTTTTACCGGCAACCAGGTAGCCCGCACGCTATTTGGAAAAACATAAAGATATAAAATAAACAGGCTTATTGAAATTCGCTGTGGAAACCGTTGCCTAGCTCTTAGGCAAATAGTCACAGGCAAGTGACAGTTGACGCATCTTGCTCATATCTTTTTAATATTTATATTTTTCTTTAATACAATGGAGTGTGAAAAAGTTTTAATATAAGTTGATTATAGTTATGATCTCATTCAGTGTTTAATTTATCATTATTTACTTGACTAGTTACCATAATCAAGTTCAAAATCTGTTGCCAGGCACCTGTTGGTGTATTTCGACAGCCGCACTCGTTAAACCGATCGGTCTCTACGTTTAACGTATTTACAAACTGAGACCATGACGTCATATAACATCAGATGAAATCGGGGTCAAATATTACAATCTATAAAGTATTAAATGAACAGTGCGTGTGTCGTAAAGACACACGATAGAAGTGAAACTTTTGTATTACAGCGAAACATTTTAAATAAAAAATTCAACAAAAAGTCAGCGTCACGCGGTGTTCCCAGGCGGTCACCCATGCAAGTACTGAACCCGTCCGAAGTTGCTTAACTACGGTGATACGACTAGACCCGGTGTTTTCAACACTCTTCGCGACACAGTATTTACGCCTATCGCTTTTCGTCACACAAAACGCTTGTGGATCAGAATTGCAAAGCCCTCCCATAAGAAATTTTACTTCAAAAAAACATTTAAATCATTGTAAGGATAATTAATATATACTAATCTATACTAATATTATAAAGCCGGAGGGCTGGTTTGTACATGTTAATCTCAAGGACTACTTGTGTAACTTGTGGGGTTTAAGGGGTGTCGAATAACATCTAAGACTTGAGACACTCAAGCCAGCCTCACCTGCACGTGGTGCAGCCTGCTGAAGTACGAACGAGGCAATGGCGAAAGCGGGGTGGTAGGGCTTTACAGCCTGACTGGGTCGCAACCACCATGTATATGGTGAAAAAGCCCGTCATAGTGATTCGCTTCTGCGGGTCGCGTTTCGGGATCAGCCTGTGGATATCCAGCTGTTCGCAGGCCAGCATGACAGCGGCGACCGGCGATAGATAGTGTGTCACTCTGTGGTCGCCATTGTTTTTGGATTGTACTGTGCTTACCATCAGGCACAGTGCAGTCATTTTGCCGTGATACAATAAAAAAATTCAGAGTGACACACTATCTATCGCCGGTCGCCGCTGTCATGCTGGCCTGCGAACTGCTGGATATCCACAGGCTGATCCCGAAACGCGACCCGCAGAAGCGAATCACTATGACGGGCTTTTTCACCATATACATGGTGGTTGCGACCCAGTCCGGCTGTAAAGCCCTACCACCCCGCTTTCGCCATTGCCTCGTTCGTACTTCAGCAGGCTGCACCACGTGCAGGTGAGGCTGGCTTGAGTGTCTCAAGTCTTAGATGTTATTCGACACCCCTTAAACCCCACAAGTTACACAAGTAGTCCTTGAGATTAACATGTACAAACCAGCCCTCCGGCTTTATAATATTAGTATAGATTAGTATATATTAATTATCCTTACAATTATTTAAATGTTTTTTTGAAGTAAAATTTCTTATGGGAGGGCTTTGCAATTCTGATCCACAAGCGTTTTGTGTGACGAAAAGCGATAGGCGTAAATACTGTGTCGCGAAGAGTGTTGAAAACACCGGGTCTAGTCGTATCACCGTAGTTAAGCAACTTCGGACGGGTTCAGTACTTGCATGGGTGACCGCCTGGGAACACCGCGTGACGCTGACTTTTTGTTGAATTTTTTATTTAAAATGTTTCGCTGTAATACAAAAGTTTCACTTCTATCGTGTGTCTTTACGACACACGCACTGTTCATTTAATACTTTATAGATTGTAATATTTGACCCCGATTTCATCTGATGTTATATGACGTCATGGTCTCAGTTTGTAAATACGTTAAACGTAGAGACCGATCGGTTTAACGAGTGCGGCTGTCGAAATACACCAACAGGTGCCTGGCAACAGATTTTGAACTTGATTATGGTAACTAGTCAAGCGAATTTAAAAAAGCCCTACTACATTACTATTTTTTTAATGACATAGGTGGCAAACGAACAGGTCACCTGATGTTAAGTGATCACCACCATTCATAGACACTAACAACACTAGTGACGTATAGCTGGTCTTGATATTTATTTTTAATTGTCGCCTGTCAATATTGATACATCAAACTATTATTGCAAAACGATGGTGAGAATAAATAAAAAATTTGTACATTGCTTTAACATTTCAATCGAATAACGATGCGCTGAGGACACGGCATCACCTTGAGCTTACAATCTATAATTACATACTATTATTGCATAGAACAATGTCTTACGAACTAACTGATAGCTACAATTAGGTATCGGCAAATTATCTGCTATAATACGTATATATTAGACTAGCTCTAGCCGCAGCTCCACATGGACTATAAAATATATATATTTTTTTGTATATCATAGGTGGCAAACGAACAGGTGGGTCACCTCATGTTAAGTGATCATCACCGTCTATAGACACCAGCAACACTAGGGGAGTCGAAAGTGCTTTGCCAGTCTGAGTTTAGGGGATAGGGATGCAGGGAGAGGGGGGAGGGGAGATGGGCCTCTGGCGCTCACATTAACCTAACGAAACGCAACAATGCAAGCACGGTTACTTCACGTCGGTTTTCTGTGAGAGGACGGTACTACCCCGGACGAACCGACCCAAAACCAATAATAGATTCACCGTGGCTCATCCACCTACAACCTATATTTTATCGCTGTTTTCGAACCTACTCGATCGACGCGGTTTCCAAACACGCTATCAAGTGAGCCATCATAGCTTCTATAATTAAATCATAGCAACACTTTCACAATCTTATCTACGTATATTGCTATAAACCGATAAAGTTTGTATTTTTTTACAAGATAATTCTGGACCACTCTCCTATTCTGAAAATTATTTCTTTGATAGAAAGCTTACTTAATTTGACTTGACCTTATTCGAAACTAATTCATGAAATAGGCACTTTCGTTTCCCGCTTGCGTGCCCATTTGGTTTAAAATGTTCAATAGTATATTATTTCACTCTATCGTACTAGCGAATTAAATTTTATTTCTAAAACTGCTGTCTTGCCCGTAAATTGAGTCGTCTACTTATTTATATTTACAGTCACTATTATTTATCACGAATCGTATGGAATCACGGCTATGTGTGTGGTGATAAATAATGCACTTGGTTATTTTGGATAAGTTTTGTTTTGACGTAATAATAGTCCGGACCAGGCAGTTTTTTTATGTCATAAGAGGCAAATGAACAGGTGGGTCATCTAATGTTAAGTGATCACCACCGTCCATAGACACTAACAACATCAAGGGAGTCGCAAGTGCGTTGCCAGTCTGCTTGGGGAAGGAGGGGGAGGCAAGAGGAAGGAGATAAGAGGGGAAGAGACCCTGAGACGTGGGCTTCCGGCGCTCTCACTGACCGAAAGAAACGCATCGATGCAAGCACTGTTACTTCACGTCGGTGTTTCTGTGGATCGGGTGGTACCACCCCGGGCGAGCCGACCCATTCATGCTGAAACCAGTGATAGCTTCAGCGTGGCGCTATCACCACAAAGCGTGGCTCTACCACCACAATTACGTAAACGTAAATGTGCGGCGTGAGCGCCAAATTATTATCCCAAAATAACACTTTTATTGAATTTTATATTACAATTACTGCAAATAAATTCGCGATCTGCTATTACCATAATATAAGTATGGAATAAGACTGATCAGTTGATTATTTATTTCTCTTACAGAATTGTACGTCAGAACGTGGTGTCAACAACGTTCATGAGGAAGTTCTTCTGCCTGTTCTCGCACGTCGTCCCCGGCCTACTTCTCATCGCTTTAGGATACACCGGCTGCGCTCCTATACTTTCCGTGGCATTAATAACATTCTCCATGGGATCGAACGGGGCTGCCACTTTAACCAATTTAGTCAATCATCAAGACTTGGCACCTAATTTCGCTGGAACTTTGTATGGAATTGCAAACGGAATTGGCAACACTGCTGGTTTCGTCACGCCGTTAGTGACAGCGCACTTTACCAAGAGTGGGGTAAGTTTAGGTCTCAACTTATACTGGAAGTACGTTGATAGCCTGTAATTCACTTTCTAGTGTTTATTGTGATTTTATAACTCTGCTATTGAAGAACAATTGCAATTGTTAAAGCTCTGTTGATATATTTTGTATTAGTTATTATTGTTCAAGTATTCAGGAGATAAGTTGGCGAGGTTTATTTACTACACACAACGATTCAATTTGTTATGTAAATAGACTTTATTTCTCGTTTGTTACGCTTTCACACCTCAACTACTTAACCAATCATCATGAAATTTCCGTATACGTTGTCATGAATTATTACTGGTACCCTGGTATAGGTACCCCGCTAAAACGCCAAAGCTGCCAATAAAAATTTATATATTAAAATTTTTTAACTTAAGAAACAAAAATAAACTTCTTACTTTCTTTATGTTTCAGAATGGGTTTGCTGAATGGCGACCAGTGTTTATAACAGGAGCGTCTTTGTATATAGCGTCCGCTGGTTATTTCATACTTTTCGGAACTGCTGAAACACAATCCTGGAACTACGTTGCTCCATCCGAAGAAGAGGATCGAGATAAGAGACCCAGCAACTCTAGCGATACTACCCTCACTATTCCTGCTAAAACATAAATAAATGTATTTATAAATAGAATCCTCGTTTAGTAAAGTTTTATGAATTACTGTTGTCAATAAATTCATGTTAAAAGACGCGAATAATCAGTTTAACTTGACTAGTTATCTTTATATAACACGCTCTTTCACTCGTTATTAGAGTGCGCGGGTATGAACGCGAGAAACAGTGCACGTGTAAAGATAAAAATCAACAATTATTGATGTGATAACGCCTTATAAATTGATGAACGCCGACTTCACGCACGAAAAAGCATGACTCATTGTCACGTGCCGCTTGAGCCGAGCATGCAAGCGAAAGCGCGAAACAAGCAATAGAGAGCCGCGATCCGCCTAAGCGTTCGTTTTGTGACGCATATATCTATATATAGATTATAGAATAATTCAATTCAATTCATAAAGTATGCAATTTTCCATTAATGTTTTCTTATGACGTTATCACGTAATATTTATCGTCCGTAAACCTACTTTACAGACTACCAATTTTATTTCGAATGCACGGACCGCATTTTCCCGCGTTCAGTACTGCACACTCCAATCACGAGTGAAAGAACATGTTGTGTAAAGGCAGCTATTAGGGCTGCCATATTATGAATAAAGATGTCATAAATGCGAAACATTGGATGATTGTATTATTACATTAAACAGAAAACAATCTAGCCGAGTTACAGATTGATTGTCTTGCCCTTCAGATTTAGAAGTATTGTAAGTAGTATTAGATGATATTATATATTCTTGTTTAATATGATTTGCTTTTTGTATTACAGATGTTTTAAAGAATGTATGTATAATGTTCATATCGCATTGAAATGCTGAAGGCTAGGACAACTGTGAATAGTGTCACTGAGCAATTAGTACTTTTAAAGCATGACAATATATACCTACATATTTATTTTTAAGTCAGTAATATGTGCTCCGTAGACATTTAAATATGATTATATTAACACTATGCTTGCAAATTTTATAATATCATTATTTTATTGATGTATTACCGCCTGCAAATGAAACATATATTTTAGTATAGATGACGAATGATGATTACAGATGTGATATAATACAAAAATATAACGAAAACTAATTTATATGTAGTTATAAGAATAAGAGAGTTTCAAAAATTTTGTAACGGACTCTTTGTTTCGGTTTTTTTTCCATCACACGATGATTTATAGGATTATAACTAAACGATTCGATTTTCTGTAACATATTTGTAAGTGAAATAAATACCTGTAGAGACAAAAAATAAGCTTTCTATTGCTATTTTTACTACATCTAATTTTCACGCATTATAAGGCGACATATTCGGTTTCGTTTTAAATATTGTGGAAAATGTTATGGGGCGTAATTGTTTAGTATCCTTCTCTCTCTCTTGGGATCCTATACCCCCAAACTGTCGGTGCAGAGGGCACACACAATGCTTGTCCATCTCGATCTGTCGATGGCTTGACGCTTCACTTCACTACAAGTAAGCCAAATCTTCGTAGACTCTGCGAGCACAGAGCTTCGCCAGGACTGTCTAGGTCGGCCACGTTTCCGCCTGCCTTGTGGATACCAGTCCAATGCATTGTTTGTTTAATTATAATTGGTTAGTAAAGTGCACTCAATAACCGAATGGTCTACTCCACACGTTGCTATAGTTTTAAGATGCGTAAATATTTTTCTTTGTAAAGAGGAAATATTTTCCACAATATTTATAACCTATCTAACGAGCAGGGACAGCCCTATAGAAGTTTCCAGGCGGTGCGAAATCTCATTTTGACGCCCCAAATATATAATTGCTTTGACTGTTACCCTATATAATTAACAACAATGTAGTTAGAAATTTTTACTGGTTGCACTATAGCTACGTTACGTTTTGTCTCAGGGTTGTCTCTACCCACGTGTAAACTTTAATTTAAGTTTAATTATTATCATTAAAGTAACAACTTGAAACGAAAAATATTTAATATTACATTTTATAACTGTGATGCCGATGAATTTATTTTAAAATATGAGTTTTGTGTAATGGAAGAATAAATTATTTAATTTGAAAATTACAGTTTTTTAGTTTTTTATAACCAATCACAATAATACATTATATTAATCAGTGTCAAGTGATAGGACAAAATTATATTTCGCAATGAGGAATTGGTAGTAGAAAATTGCCAGACGTTAACTTTAAAATGCAAATTCAGATTATGTAGTTTCTGTATATAATAATCTGTAGCCCGCACACAGCCCGACTCACGCTATACCAAAAGTGCCAAAATAGAAAATATTTTTAGTTAGAAATACTAAGCATTAGATATTAAGATATTTAATATAAAATACACCACCTGAATTCCGAAGACGGTATTGTAACTTTCAGATCTCAATTTTTATAATCCTATAAAAAAAACATATTCTAATAATAATAGTGGCAATTTAATTTGCGGAATATGTCGACAAGGGAACATGTGGATAAAAATGTAGCGAAATACATGGATGAAGATCACTTTGTTCATTGTCTTCTGATGTTACTACACTTTTAAGATAAAATTCACATATAAATCTTATTCTTTGCTGTCCTGTCCATACTTCCGGTCTTGTATATTCTGCTTTCTTTATCCATTCTATTCTCCTATGGAATGCGCTTACTTATGAAATCAGGATGTCATCTAACCGTTTCAGTTTTAAAGTCAGGGTACATCGGCTTTACCACTCTCATTTAGCTGAATTATCTGGTTAATGCTGTATTTAGTACTTGATGTTGACTTATTATACTTTTATTTATTGTATTGATATTTACATATGATGTTGTTATGTGTATGTATTATATATGTAGTATATCGGTATTGATATTTTATTTATATATTGTGATATTAAATAGGTTAAACATAATTTTATAAAAACCTCACCTTTTACACCTACCAACATTTATCTCTGCATCACCTAATGGTTGACTGGCAGAGAATGCCTTCGACATTAAGTCCACCATTGCGTATTTAACGCATGATGTGTAAATAAATAAATAATTTATTAGTAAAAATAATATAATTTATAGTTCAGACTAGCGGACCAGGCAGATGTTGTCCCGCCCTGATTATAAAAAAAATCCTTGAAATTATATACCAAAACCTTCCTCATAAATCACTTTATCAACTGGTGAAAACCGGAAGAAAATATGTTCAGTAGTTTTTGAGTTTATTGCGAACAGACAGACAGACAGACGCGATAGGGGACTTTGTTTTATACTATGTAATGATTTTAATGCGTATTGGATTATCCTATAATGTTATAAGCTTTTCGTGTCTGCCTGTGTGTTCTTAGGTTTTCTAAACTACGTAAGGGATTTTAATCAATTAGTTTTTTTTTCGTATGGTCTATTTATATAGTACATGTATATTATATTTATATAAAGTCGATGTGTTATAAAATAGTTGTAAGATGGAGTTTTCAGATGTTTATATTGATAGCACTGGATAAATCTTATTAGATACATTAATGATAATGTATAACAATTTGGTACATCTTTAAAATGCCTACAGATTAGCCGCAAATGGTATATATCTAACTAATAAGCATAATCTATTGTGATGATTTTCATCTTTTACATATTATTCAAAAATAAATAATTAAAAATAAATAGATATTACTCAAAATATTTATACCTATATAGTTTTAGATATATTATTTGGTAATACTATATTGGATATCTCTAATTGCATTTAATGTAGATGAAAATTGCTAACTACAGTATATCGTTTCAAAGAATATCTTAAAGGATTTCACAGATCTAAAATCACGCGCCAAAAAATAGTCTTCTCTATGATGACTCTCACATTGCTACTATGAATTTTATAAATGTTATATATTAAAGTGACAAAGATGGATTAAAATCGTTCAAATACTTATTACGCTAAATTATTACATTACATCCATCTATCTATTAAAATATTATTTAAACCTATCTAAGCATTGATTCTCTACAAAGAAATGTCGATGTTTATAATTAAAATAAAGAATATTTATTAATTGTATACTAGCCGACCCGTGTCCTTTTCGTTGGGCGGTAATACGTACGCGTGGAATGGTTATTTTGCATTAAAACGCAGCGGAAGCTCTGAAAAGGAAAAAATACCCCGATTTTGCAACGTTCTTCATTTCTGCTCCGCTCCCATGTGTCTTAGCGTGATGATATACAACCATCCCTGATAAATGAGCTATATAACACTGAAAGAATTTTCCAAATCGAACCAGTAGTTCCTGAGATTACCCCTTACAACGTCACAAACTCACAAATTCACAAACTTTACCTCTATAATATTAGTATAGATATGGCGACAAGGAATAATTTACTTATACTTCTTTTTAAACACTATTCAGTAACTACCAACGGTTGAAAAGATTAAAGATTATCTTGAGTTTAGTTTTGTAGTATTTCCTTATATATAAGATACTAGCTGTACCCGCAGCTCCGCACGCGTTTTTTATTCGTATTAAAGAATTCTAAAATTGTGAGACTAGGTACAATTATAGAAATGCTCTTTAAAAACAATTGTAAGTACGAAGCGCACGCCACCTACAGTAACATGTAACGTATACATTAGATATATAAATGCTAACAGCGTGCCCAATGAGGTTTGTCATCAGCAACATATTGGGAATCTTAACCCATAATATAACTACCTCAGTGCTCACTTACACTCACTTAAAATATTATTATAAAGATTTATATTTACATTACATTTAAGATACATTGCCATTATTATAATTAAGATTTTGTGAGTACACAAAAAATAAACACTTATCTGTTCCGCAGGAAATTGTATTATGGAACTCTTTACGTAATAAATTTATAATCTAAGATCTTATAAGGAAGACCTCTATATCATTAAAGTTATTAATAATTATAATGTCGAATTATAAACAATAAGCTCATAATTATTTCTCTTATTAAAAATAAAGAATAAGTTGAAAACTTGCTAAATTTCATGCAGACAAAGTCGCGGGTAACAGCTTGTCTAAAATAGAATAATCTCAATTACTTTTTATAACGTTCGCTATCTACCAGTGAAAGTCCCGTGAAAATCTGTTAGTGAAATTATTCCCGCCAAAATCGGTGCAGCCGTTTCGAAGATTAGCGGGAACAAACAGACAGACCGACAAAAAATAAAAAAAATGCATTTTTGTTATCAGTAGCGTGTATATTTTCGTACCCAATCAGTAAAAAAAATATATTTTGATATTACATACTGACACTTCATTTTTATTATATTATTATGTGTATAGATTATCTTAATGTTCTTTTACCCTTGCGGTACTTGTACATCACCGATAAAGTAAAGAAATTTGATTACTATTATCTCGAAGATAGTTATATACTGTCTATATACGTGAAGGCAGCGTTGTTCTAACATGCATTTGATATCTACAAGACGTATCTTAAACATATAAATAATTTTAGTACAACTTGTTGTACATTACATTGAAATCGCTGGTTGTAAAGGATTATTTATAATACAAACATGTTGGGTAAGTAAATAAATATCAATTGTTTTATATATTTACGATTTATATTCTTTATGGCTTACTTCATTTATGTTTTTATCTAATGTTAGCTAATTCGTGATTCGGTTAATACCATTTTTTTTTAATTCGTTTACTTTACTATTTTATAGATGATAAACTATATTTTCCACTTGTGATCAACGAACAAAATGTGGATCTCGTTTAAACTATTTTCACACTTTAACGAGTGGTTAGCAAAAATGCGGAACAACATAAGTCTTGGCCTTATTTATTACTTACTTGTAATAACTTGTGTAGTTCTTACTTTGTATGGTGGTAGAGCCACGCTGAAACTATTATTGGTTTCAGCATGAATGGGTCGGCTCGCCCGGGGCAGTACCACCCTCTCACAGAAAACCGACGTGAAGTAACAGTTCTTGCATTGTTGCGTTTCGTTCGGTCAGTGAGAGCGCCGGAGACCCACCTCCCCTCCCCTCTCCTCAATCCTCTCCCTTTCCCTCCCCTAACCCTTCCCTCCAAAAGATGGCAACGCACTTGCGACTCCTCTGGTGTTATTAGTGTCCATGGACGGTGGTGAACACTTAACAGCAGGTGACCCACCTGTTCGTTTGCCACCTATGACATAAAAAAAAAGAAGTTTGTTATATTTGATGGACTGGCGACGCACCACGATGCCGCATTTAACCATTCTTTCTTTCCAAGAAAGGCAATATTTTACATATCTGCAGTGCCGGATTCAACTTTAGCACCGCTTCTGGGCACTGTAACAAAATCCCGCCCTATTATAAATTTTAAATGAAATTTCGATTACATTTTTTGCAACTTGCAAGTTATTGAATTTTTCATATATGATTTGTTTAATCTTTTATTTTTTTTCGAAGATGGCAAATCGCTATTTATAAATATTTACAATATTTCGAAGAATGTATTGGATACGTTTCTTAAATTGTTCACCTTTTGGAAAATGGAAAATCCTTTTTGAAAACAAGTAGACTTTTCTTTCTCATACTCCGAATTTTGAAGGCCTGGGTACTATCTACCTTCAAGTACTCTTAGTGTAAATCCACCACTGCATCTTTATATTTATTATTGTATCATATATAATAATTTTCAGTAAAATAGCCATACTCGCGGCTCCACGTGCGATTGTTATGCATTATGGCTGCTATATTATCTATTGTAGTTGAGTTGTCTTATACGAATATTGGTTTTATGCAAGTACTGTCCGTGTTCAAAGATTGACATATACTAATTATCGTGACCATCGGTTAATTGCTTAATTAACCTAATAGTAAATTGTGGTAATATAAATGGCAAGAATCCATATCAGTGAATACAAGCAATTCGATGTATCAATAACTATTGCTATCGGTCAAACGGTTTTGTGGTTTATCAACCTTAGATATATATATATATCTATATATATAATTATATATATACTATATATATAATCAACAACTATACATACATATCTATTAGAGTGTTTTTAAACGACTATTTTATTTTCGGTCCCAAATACCAAAATTTTGTTGGAAATATATAAAGAAGCACCCCAATATACATATATACATGCATATACATAAACAAACTAGTATTTTTGTCTTACAAGTGTTAAATGTGTATATTTACCTGCCCATTAAACCGTTGTAGTTAAAATTAATATATTATCCTTACGTAGGGAAGTCGACACTGCATATTTTTCCTTCTCTCTGGCCTGTCAGATGTCATCTCAGTATCCACACTTTTTATGAACATTTTCACACAATCTATTCATACCTTTTGCGGTCTTCCTCTACTTTTACATCCATCCACCTTCACACTTAAAACGTTTCTAGTTATATGATTTTCATCCCTCCTCACATGACATACCCATACCATGCTAATCTATTACTTCTCAACTTCTATGTTACTGGTGCTATTTTCAAACGTCCTTTGATTTACTTAACTCAGATTTATTCTAGTTATACCACATATCTATTTTTACATTCATATCTCTGCCACATGTAGTATCATCCGTCTCTTTTGTAGCCCCGCACTCAGATGACAGCATGACTGGTCTTACAATAGTTATGGATTTTTAATTTTAGAGTTAATTTATTAATTTTTCTTCCCCTTAGAGTCTGTGCCTTGCCGTGTTATGGTAGCATTAATGATATTCATGTGCTCATGTATCAATTATATGATGAGAGTTAATCTCAGTGTCAATCTCGTCGCTATGGTTCCACTCTCAAACCATACATATTCCGTAAGTGTTTTGTCACGTTATTATATAATTTAACTTACGTTTCGTTTGCCTCCTATGTCATAAAAAATACCTAAATTGATATTCTGCACATCTATATTGAGAACGATTAAAAAAAACGTAGTTATTGTAATCTTGTATGAGATTATCTGCACTTTAATTCAAACACTAGTATAAGTATTTTGCGTAAATGTATATTATTTTGTTGTTTTTATGTTAAAGGAATCCCAGGTTATTCTGGACTGGACTGCATATGAACGTGCACAAGTTCTCGCAAGTTATTTTTGGGGTTACGTAATAGGCTCAGCTATTGGTGGACCTGTATCGGAAAAATTGGGACCGAGATATACGACAACAATTTCTGTCTTGGTTATAAGTGCTCTTACATTGTTCAGCCCTGTTGCTTCAAAACATGATTATGTGACAATGATGATCTTGAGAATTATACTTGGAACTTTCTCCGTAAGTATTTAAAAATAAATAATACAATAAGAACATTATAGATCACACATTGTTTTTCTTCACTTTTTAAGAAATATTACTAATACTAAACATTAGTTAATACTAATATAATAGTTTAGATGGAGATTATTCAAAATATATAAGTAATCTTCAAATTCGAATGAAAACCCAATGATTTTTGTGTAATTTGAAATAATTTTCTATGAATATATTAATTTTTCTTGGGGGGAAATGGTTAGATTATTCATTTCATTTAAAATAATTAAAGGTAATAGTTTAAATTACTGTTATTATTTGTACTTCGAATTATTTGATTCGTCTAGGGATATGTCGCAAATATGACGGTCGTCTCAAGAAATTAATGATAACTGTTACAAAATACGTATAGTCAGCCAGTCGGTCAGGGAAACCAATAATACTCTGTAGGCACTGTGACTATTTATCCTGGCAAAGTTTTGCCTTACAGTAACTTCCACATAGGAGTGCGTGCAAATCAACGACGTTTCGTCCTTTATATGCCAAACTCCAACCAATGACGTCTCACACCAGGGTGAATAATGAACAGCCGATAACTTCAATCAATAGCGTTTGAGGTCATTAGTAACACTCCTGATATAGTCAATAGCGCGGTATCGCAGGTCAATAGTGGCTATCCCGATATATCTCCAATATGGTGGCGCTAGTAATGGTCCGGTGGCGATGTCGTTTTACCTCTGAGGTGTGTCGTGGACGTAGTCATTAACATAACAGTATTCTTACAGGGAGTCCTTTTTCCTGCTATGCATGTCTTAATATCAACTTGGGCTACTGCTACTGATAGAGGAAAATATTTAGGAGCTCTGATCGGAGGCACTGTCGGTACTTTCCTAGCTTGGACAATTTGCGGTTTACTGATCGAATCATTTGGCTGGGAATGGGGATTTTATTTTTTCGGTATTATTGGCATACTTTTGGCGAGTATGTTTTGGTATTCGATTTACGATTCTCCCGAAAAACATCCACGCATATCCATAAATGAAAAGGCCTACATAACTGGAGGAGTTATTCAAAAATCAAAACTGAAAGTAAGTAAAACGATATTTCTTTAATTCCAGTGTTAATTGAAGTAAATAATGTCCAGTGTTTTTTCGTACTACATACACACTGGAAAAGGTGGAATGAAGTTTCTTAACGCGTTTTGCTGTTGGGTTTGATTAGAAGAAATCTTCGTATAAGAAAAATGCGTTATAACCCACCATACAACTTTCTCTCTCGCATTATCTCTTTCTAATGTACACGAGTGTGTGTAGAGTTCCCAACTTAGGGGTTTTCCCCCAAATTTGGGGATAAATAATGGGATCTTTTTCCCTAAGGGACAGAGGTCTTCTATTAAATACGTGAGGCATTTTTAGGGATCTTTTGACCCACTCCCTGGTATGATTTGTCTCGATCCCTGTCGAGGCGGTACCACTAATCTCACACACGAACTTTAAAAAAAAAATAGATTGTGTATAAATGCGTTGGATTTATTAAAAAGAAACGAATTGTTTTATTATTTTTACTTTAATTTTTTTATAGAGATGTGCCGATTATGGATTTGGTTGTTTAGCCGATTAGTCGGTGGTAAAAATGCCGACTAGTCGGCCGACTAATCTGCCGACTGATCATAGTGTCGGGGATTTCCGTGACTCTTCGTTTACAGTTGATTTGTTATGTACGGTTATAAATCGTATAAGTTCATCATTTTTTTTGTTTTTATGAAGTAGGTAATGGTTAGGATTTTTTGATATTTTTTTTAAATTGTAAAATGAGAATAATTATAAACATCTATTGAAGATAAGAAGATGTTATGTTATTTGTTTGGTAATTAAGATACTAATTTTGTTTGATAAATGTCACAGATATGTTTTCTTTACAAGCAAGTAATTTAGACACTGATGACCAAAATGTATAAGACTGACTATAAAGTAAAATATACAGCCCCCTAAAAAAATAAATAAATGCTAAAAAATTTACATCTATTCATGAATTTTAATATTAATATTAACAAGTATTGTGTATTTCGGCATGTTTTAGACTAGAATCATGTTTTACTTTAGATTAATCTGACTTTCTTAAATTTATACTTTATTTTTTGGTGAAAAAAAAAATTACTCTAAATTTGCCGAAACCTCCTCTCTCTCTCTCTCATGTGAGATTTGGATTGACCCCCTACACCGTCCCCCTAAATCCTTCACGTAATTAAGGGTGCCCCAGAATATATTTTAGGTAGAGTTGTTTTAGAGACTTTTTCTTTTACAACGATATACCCAGAGATAACCTAATTCAGCCAGATTGTTGAAATCATTTTTACCGAACAAATTACTATAAAGAAAATATCTAAAAAATGTACATGTAGAAATTGATCATGTAATAAGTGTATTCTCTTTTCAGTAGTAGTTTATTTAAAAAACGAATATATATTTATATGTTTCAACCTGGCTGTCATAATTACTCATTTTTATTTTATGGGTATTTTCAGGTAATTATCGCAATTTTAGAGGGGCTTTGATTTAATTTTCGTGGTAAACATTTTTTGGAATCTGCAACTCCGAGTTTGCTCTCGAGTACCGATGTTCAAACAGGTTGTATAATAAATAACCTTGATATTGAACGAAGATATATTTCGTTAAAACTAATTTTGTTTAGGATTTTCATTTTCTTTATTAATTTTAAGTAAATAAACACTTTACCTAACCAGAGGTCTCTTGACCGGACGCGTTTTTTAAACTTTGATTTTACCATTTGGTTATTTTTTTTATATTTCAGCACGTGCCGTACCGTCAAATTCTAACTTCTATACCGTTTTGGTCATTAAATATTATTACTTTCGGTACGACTTGGGGAGTATATTTTGTAATTACTGCTGTTCCGAATTATTTGGCAAACGCTCTTGGATATGGAATATCTTCAACTGGCTACCTGTCGGGTATAATATATTTGCTAAGATCTTCGGCTGCCCTTGGATTTGGTTGTATGGGAGACTTTATACTGGATCGAAATATCCTCACTTTAAAAGTATTGAGGAAAACAGCTTCTGTAGTGTCTCACATAATCCCTGGCTGCATCGTTTTTTTTATGTCTCTGCAAGGACAAAATGCACATTTTTATGTTGTTCTTATTGCTATTACGATGACCTTAAACGGAGCTGTTACATTAACAAACGTAGCGAATGGACACGATCTAACTAAACATTATGTTGGTACTGTAATGGGAATAAATGCGACACTAACTAATTTATTTGGTACTATAATACCTTTTGTCGTAGCCTACTTCACAAAAGATGATGAGGTGAGAATTGTTCTTGAAGTGTCTATTTCTACTTTTTTAAATAAAATAATATATAATACAACAATATTGCTATTGTTGCAGACTGATCCTGATTTATGGCGTCCAGTTTTCTACATAGGATCGTTGATATATATAGGGACTGGGTTTCAGTTTATATTATTCGGTTCTACGGAAAGACAACTATGGGACAAAATAAACGCCGAAGAAAAGAACTAAATGTAGAAGGAAATAAATAAATAAAAATTTGTTCCGGGTAATCTCCGGAAGGGCTGGACTTATTTTAACAGAAATTCCACTGGTAGATAGCTAAAATTACAGCGAGTGACATAGGTTATTGTTGTTTAGACTAGCTGTTACCCACGGTTTCGTGCGTCGTGCTATGTCCAAAACGGTTTGCCCTATTTTCACAGGACTTTCACTGACATAGCTGTTACCCACGGCTTCGTCCGTCGTGCTATGTCCAAAACGGTTTGACCTGTTTTCACAGGACTTTCACTGACAGATAGCACACCCTATAAGATATAATTTAGGCTACTTTATTGAAGACTAGCTGACCCGTGCAACTTCGTCTGCACCAAATCGGTTATTACTGGTTTCAATTGTATTTTTAAACGTAAAAAATCTTAATTACTTAAAACCCGATTGCAGCTACACCTACCGTTTCCAATTGTGAATCCAAACAATCCAGGCACTCAAGGCAAGTTGGTATGTGAGAAATCTTTTTTAAAATAAGCCTAGTAGTCGTTTGCAGCATCATCTACCGGGTCCAACTAAGATAAAAACTAACGTATATTGCCGATAAATGTCTTCAGTAACCCTTGGCCTGCTCTGAGTGGTGCGGCTGACATGACTACGACGTGTCAACTATTACTTGCCTGTAACTATTTGTCTAAGAGCTAACAAAGGTTTCGACAACGAATTTCAATAAGCCAGTTTTGTATATATCTTTATGTTGTTCCGAACAGCAACAATATACAGCAAGCAGCAGTACAGGCAAAAATATTGATTTTTATATAATTATTAAAAATATTAATTATTGAATGTTTTTATTATTTAAATATCAAATTTTGATTCCTATTTAACCGCCTTCAAAAAGAGGAAAGTTCTCAATTCTGTTGTAATTTTTTTTAACGGTTGTTACCTCAGAATTTCGTAATTTATCAGAAAATTCTTTTTTTATTAGAAAGGAGATATTTTCAAGCGGGTCCTGTTTTATTCAAATTGGAGCTTGAATTTTGAAGATATATCAGGGAACTTTAACATCAAGTGGAAATACATAGTGATGGAGATATTGGTAGTTTTATAATAATCTCAGGCTAAGTAGGACCTAACGAAGTTGCGACATTTCGAGCACGAGCATGTTCTGGCGCATTTTTTAGAGTAGATTTCTTTGAAGTCGGCTTTATTATTATGTTAAAATTTTCTTATTATGAGTACTTACTGCCATCATTCAATGAGGTGATTAATTTTTTTTTCTTTAAAATTGTACTTGGTCGTTTTTCGTGTCGTGTCGTGTAAAATTAATTGAGAATTGTATCATGAGCTGAGTGAGTTATTTTCTTAAAATTATATTTATTTAAAATTTGACAGTTATACCACCTTATGTAACCGCCTGTTTTTTGTTTCAAATTTTATAATTATTATTTCATTTAGACATAGATTTTTTCATGTTTATATAATAAAACAAAAGTGGCAAATAACTGAGTAGCAACCTTTGATTATAGAAGTAAGTTGACAAAAGAACCCTAAAAAAGTTCAAACTTACAAAAATCCATGAACTATGATCGAATGTCGACCACTGGGCGCCCACTAGTATATATTAAAGTGACAAAGATAGATTTAAATCGTTCAAATACTTATTACGCTAAATTAGTACATTACATCCATCTACCTCTTAAAATAATATCTAGCTCTATTTAACCATTGTTTCTCTACAAATAAATGTCGATGTGCATAATTAAAATTAGAATATTCGTTTATTGTATATACGACAACAAGGAATTATTTATACTGTCTTTTAATAGCTATTCAGAACAGATCCAACGGTAGAAAAGTATAAAGATTCTCTTGGCTTTAGTTTAAAGTATTTCCTTAAATATAAGATATTATCTTAATATTATTTTACCCTTGCGGTACTTGTGCATCACTGATAAAGCGAAGAAATGATTATTTGATTACTATTATCTCGAAGATAGTTATATACTCTCTATAAACGTGAAGGCAGCGTTGTTATAACATGAATTGGATATCTGCAAGACGTATCTTAAACATATAAATAATTTGAGTACATTTTAGTACAAATTGTTGTACATTACATTGAAATAGCTGGTTGTAAAGGATTATTTATAATACAAACATGTTGGGTAAGTAAATAAATAAAAATTATTATTAAAATTTATATTCCTTATGGTTTGCTTCAGTTATGATTTTATCTAATGTTAGCTAATTCATGACTCCGTTATTTAATCATAGTTTTCTAATCCGTTTATTTTATTATTTTAAAAATAATAAACGATACTATCCGCCTGTGATAATCGAACAAAATGTGGATCTCATTTAGACTATTTTCGCACTTTAACGATTAGTTAGCAAAAATGTAGAACAACATAGTTCAAGTAAGAAGTGAGTTATATTTTATGGACTGGCGACACACCGCGATGCCGCAATTAAACGTTCTTTCTTTCCAAGAAAGGCCATTACCGAGCATGAGGCAATATTTTACATAGCTGCCGTGCTGGCTTCAATCTTAGCGCCACTTTTGTGCACTGTAAAAAAGTCCCGCCCTATTATAAATTTTGAATAAAATTTTAATTACAATTTTTGTAACTTGATAGTTATTGGATTGAATATTTTATTAATGTGAAACATCTATAGACGTGGATAAACCTGATTGTTGGCGTTGCGATACCGTGGCGATACAGGTCGTGGTGTGTGTGTGATATATGGCGACGCGATGCCATGCGCAAGCAACTGCGCAGTCTCTCTTGCCACACTGAGCTCGCATACCTATAGTGTAATTTGAGATTCGTTCGATTCGAACAATTTGCCAAAAAAAATGCCAAATCTATTTATAAATATTTTCAATTTTTCTAAGAATGTACTGGATACGTTTTGAATTGTTGTTCACATTTTGAAAAATAAAATAACCTTTTTAAAAACAAGTGGATTTTTCTTTCTTATATTCCGAATTTTGATGGTCTAAGTACTACCTCCCAATACACCTAGTATAAATCCAGCGCTGCATGTTTATATTTATTATTAAGCAATTGAGAAATTTATGTGCTGCAGCGCTACTAGTAAATTATATTAATATAAATGGCAAAAAACCTTATCAATGAATACAAGCACTTCACACACTACACGCAATACTATTACTTCTGAACTTCTCTGTCACTGGTGCTATTTTCAAACTTCCTTCGACATACTCATACTTAATCACAATTATTCTTGTTACATCCATATTAACATTCACATCTTTGCCACATGTAGTATTCTCTTATCCGCCTCTTTTGTAGTCCCGCACTCAGATGACAGCATGACTGGTCTTACAATAGTTATATTCTTACAATAATTATGGATTTTTAATTGTAGAGTTAATTTATTAATTTTTCTTTCCCTTAGAGTCTGTGCCTTGCCGTGTTATAGTGGCATTAATGATATTCATGTGCTCGTGTATCAATTATATGATGAGGGTTAATCTCAGTGTCAATCTCGTCGCTATGGTTCCACTCTCAAACCATACATACTCCGTAAGTGTTTTTTTTTGTTATTACATAATTTAACTTACATGGTGTACTTCATGTTATTATTTATTAATATATCTCAAATAATTTAGTATTAAATAAGTTTCTTAGTTGTTATACGGTTCGAAGGACCATAATTTTTCGTGTGTTAAATGTGAGAGATCAACAGGGAGAGATTGTAACAAGGACTTAGCGTTTTGGATAGTGGGGTTTTATCACTACACCAATTCGTGGTGATATATATTACAATTCGATACACTTTAATTTATCCTGAATCGAAATTTCGACAGTGCCTGTGCTCCAAAGTTCACTGTTGTTAAGTAAGCAATGTATAGGATGATGCGTGTGCTTGAACTTGCGTCTTCGATCTGGAAATAATGCCCTTCTCTGTGCATCCACTAAAAACGAATGTAACTATTTATGTTTTGTAAAAATATATTACATGAAGAGATAAACCAGATCGATTTTCTTACCGGTTCTTCTCGATGATTTGGTTATTTTCCGACCGGTGGTAATTTTGACGTTCATAAGCGCCTTCTCAGAGCCTAAAATGAATAAAGTATATTTTGATTTCAATCAATGACGGAAGTAAGGAAGTGGAAAGAGATGGGCGAAGCCTTTGTTCAAAATCGTGTGTACAGCGATTTTAATATTTAACTGTAAGCACGCGCCAATATAATATATTTTGTTTTGTTATCTATATTATAATAAAACTGTAGTTTCTTAGTTGTTATACGGTTCGAAGGACCATAATTTTTCGTGTGTTAAATGTGAGAGATCAACAGGGAGAGACTTAGCGTTTTAGATAATGGGGTTTTATCACTACACCAATTCGTGGTGATATATATTACAATTCGATACACTTTAATTTATCCTGAATCGAAATTTCGACAGTGCCTGTGCTCCAAAGTTCACTGTTGTTAAGTAAGCAATGTATAGGATGATGCGTGTGCTTGAACTTGCGTCTTCGATCTGGAAATAATGCCCTTCTCTGTGCATCCACTAAAAACGAATGTAACTATTTATGTTTTGTAAAAATATATTACATGAAGAGATAAACCAGATCGAGTTTCTTGCTGGATCTTCTTGATGATTTGGTTATTTTCCGAACCGGTGGTCATTTTGACGTTCATAAGTGCCTTCTCAGAGCCTAAAATGAATAAAGTATATTTTGATTTTGATTTCAATCAAAGACGGAAGTGGAAATAGATGGGCGAAGCTTTTGTTCAAAATCGTGTGTTCAGCGATTTTAATATTTAACTTTAAGCACGCGCCAATATAATATATTTTGTTTTGTTATAATATATAAAATAAGTAAACTAGATTATCCATAGAGATAAAACTTAAGCCTGTTGTTACCATATTTAAGTGTGTAAAATTTTGATCTGTTTTATTGCTACAACTTCTAATCAGTTTCACTATGTATATTTCACATAGCAACTTCTATGTTATCACAGTAAATTATGTAGCGCGCTACATTGTTGCGTGAGTCTGAAGCACTCATGATAATATCGACTTTGTCTAGACTCCTCCGGTATAACTTATCTCACTAAACGATAACACTGTCAAAAATTTTCTCTATTAAGGACAAGTACTCGATTTTGCGTGGTTAATTTAGGTATCGAGTTATATTATACTTGAAAAAGACACAAAACAGTAAGAAATATGTACGGACAAATATGTAATTTCAACGATATTTTGATTTAAAAAACATTGTAACAATATTTTTCTGTTATTAACATTTTGCGGTTTGTAATCTTTAGTGTCATAATACTGGTTCAAAGTTTCATTTCTCAATATTCTTTTTACTGATTTCAATCAATTTAGTACTCGGTAATTTAGTAATCAACGCCATAACAGTGAAAAAATATAAACGCTGTAATAAATAAAGAAATTACGCAATCGTAACTGCTATTACAAATAATAAAGTGAGTTTGTTTATTGGCCTTTCATGCTTTAACTACACGATCGAACCCATAAAATTCTGCATATAAGTTATCACTCGTCAGGAGTACAGAAAATGACAAAGGGTACCTTTTATTCCAGATATAAGTACTGTATGCGAGGAATAATTCACTTCCACATTAACACAGGCAAAAGCTAGTATCTTTTTTTTATTGGATAATCCCTAACGGATATCCATCCCGCCGGACAGCAGAGCATATAGATATGCGCGAGTTGCACGGACTAAAACCTCATGGTACCTTCTTACACCTTTTCGCCGGGGAGGCAGGGACTGCGTAATCGGCACTACGTCTGGTCCTCCAACAGTGTTGTCCCCTCCTAAGCGGCCCCGACTGTGGTCTGAGTGGTCAATATGGTAGACCCCTCAAGGGAGAAGTGCGTATTAGACCCCCCTGATGAACTGTGGCATCAGCACAGTCCGCCTCCACTACATGGGCATGGGTAGTTTAACTGCCCGGGCGACGGCCATGCCCGTGTTCATCGACCCCAGGCCCCATCTACAGCGGCCGGAGGTCTTCGTATACCCGTCGCCGCCGGGTGATTCGCCTGCCGCATAAGGGGAACCTAGAACCTAATAAATTCAATTGGGAAAAGAATGGTTTCCTTTGTTTTTTCAGTTCCTCGGTAATCTCCTTAACCGCTCTGAATATACCTTTTAAGTTGAGGCTAGAAGCCAGAAGAAAAAGAAATCTAGAATTGATATTTATTTATCCTAAAATTTGATTCGCTCTTATGCTGATAATATAATACCTAAATTGGTATTCTGCACACCTACATTGAGAGCGATTTAAAAAAATGTAGTTATTGTAATCTTGCATAAGATTATCTGCAAGTTAATGGAAACACTAGTATAAGTATTTTGCATAAATGTATATTATTTTGTTATCTTTATGTTATAAGGAATCCCAGGTTATTCTGGATTGGACTGCATATGAACGTGCACAAGTTCTCGCAAGTTATTTTTGGGGTTACGTAATAGGCTCAGCTATTGGTGGACCTGTATCGGAAAAATTGGGACCGAGATATACGACAACAATTTCTGTCTTGGTTATAAGTGCTCTTACATTGCTCAGCCCTGTTGCTTCAAAACACGGTTATATGACAATGATGATCTTGAGAATTGCACTTGGATCGTTCTCCGTAAGTATTAAAAGGTAAATAATAAAATAAAAACATTTGATATATCATTCATTGTTTTTCTTCACTCGTTAAGAAATGTTACTGATACTAAACATCAATTTGGTACAATAGACAATCGGACCATAGTCACAAAAAAATATAAGATATTGAGAAATATGACCTGCTTTTATAAGAGTAACGTTTCGCTTAATATTTATGTGAAATAATATTGATTTGCATTTTTAAATCAAGAAATAAAGTCTAATAATTCAAATATTCTACAAGAGATTTTACTAATTTCGGTCGAATTTTTTATTTCGAAGTTGGTACAATAGACAACCGGACAATAGTCGCAAAAAAAAGATATTGATAAATATGACCTGCTTTTACAATTTGCATTTTTAAATCAAGAAATAAAGTCTAATAATTCAAATATTTATATTCTGTTTTATATGTCAAATGAAAGACCAATCACTGCGCGTGACGTCATACGTAAATAAATGCCAACGTTGTGGTGGTCAAGTTGTACGTTGAGTTGACTTTTTATTTCAACACCGTGTCAGTGATCAATTATTTTTGATATTACATACTGACACTTCATTTTTATTATATTATTATGTGTATAGATTATCTTAATGTTCTTTTACCCTTGCGGTACTTGTACATCACCGATAAAGTAAAGAAATTTGATTACTATTATCTCGAAGATAGTTATATACTCTCTATAAACGTGAAGGCAGCGTTGTTATAACATGAATTGGATATCTGCAAGACGTATCTTAAACATATAAATAATTTTAGTACATTTTAGTACAAATTGTTGTACATTATATTGAAATAGCTGGTTGTAAAGGATTATTTATAATACAAACATGTTGGGTAAGTAAATAAATAAAAATTATTATTAAAATTTATATTCCTTATGGTTTGCTTCAGTTATGATTTTATCTAATGTTAGCTAATTCATGACTCCGTTATTTAATCATAGTTTTCTAATCCGTTTATTTTATTATTTTAAAAATAATAAACGATACTATCCGCTTGTGATAATCGAACAAAATGTGGATCTCATTTAGACTATTTTCGCACTTTAACGATTAGTTAGCAAAAATGTAGAACAACATAGTTCAAGTAAGAAGTGAGTTATATTTTATGGACTGGCGACGCACCGCGATGCCGCAATTAAACGTTCTTTCTTTCCAAGAAAGGGCATTACCGAGCATGAGGCAATATTTTACATAGCTGCCGTGCTGGCTTCAATCTTAGCGCCACTTCTGTGGACTGTAAAAAAGTCTCCCCCTATTATAAATCTTGAATAATATTGCAACTTGCAAGTTATTGGATTGAATATTTTATTCATGTGAAACATCTATAGACGTGGATAAACCTGATTGTTGGCGTTGCGATACCGTGGCGATACAGGTCGTGGTGTGTGTGTGATATATGGCGACGCGATGCCATGCGCAAGCAACTGCGCAGTCTCTCTTGCCACACTGAGCTCGCATACCTATAGTGTAATTTGAGATTCGTTCGATTCGAACAATTTGCCAAAAAAAATGCCAAATCTATTTATAAATATTTTCAATTTTTCCAAGAATGTACTGGATACGTTTTGAATTGTTGTTCACATTTTGAAAAATAAAATAACCTTTTTAAAAACAAGTGGATTTTTCTTTCTTATATTCCGAATTTTGATGGTCTAAGTACTACCTCCCAATACACCTAGTATAAATCCAGCGCTGCATGTTTATATTTATTATTAAGCAATTGAGAAATTTATGTGCTGCAGCGCTACTAGTAAATTATATTAATATAAATGGCAAAAAACCTTATCAATGAATACAAGCACTTCACACACTACACACAATACTATTACTTCTGAACTTCTCTGTCACTGGTGCTATTTTCAAACTTCCTCCGATATACTCATACTTAATCACAATTATTCTTGTAACATCCATCTTAACATTCACATCTCTGCCACATGTAGTATTCTCTCATCCGTCTCTTTTGTAGCCCCGCCCGCACTCAGATGCATATTGCATGACTGGTCTTATAATAGTTATATTCTTACAACAATTATGGATTTTTAATTGTAGAGTTAATTTATTAATTTTTCTTTCCCTTAGAGTCTGTGCCTTGCCGTGTTATAGTGGCATTAATGATATTCATGTGCTCATGTATCAATTATATGATGAGAGTTAATCTCAGTGTCAATCTCGTCGCTATGGTTCCACTCTCAAACCATACATACTCCGTAAGTTTTTATTTTGTTGTTAAATAATTTTACTTTTGTACTTTATGTTATTATTTATTGGTATATTTTAAATCTTAAATGAGTTTCTAGTTGTG
>MU159563.1:106772-128567 GCA_015888305.1 Antheraea pernyi | reverse complement strand
TGGGGATTTTATTTTTTCGGTATTCTTGGCATACTTTTGGCAAGTATGTTTTGGTATGCGATTTACGATTCTCCTGAAAAACATCCACGCATATCCATAAAAGAGAAGGCCCATATAACTGTGGGAGTTGTTCAAAAACCAAAGTTAAAAGTAAGTAAAATGATAATTATTAAATTTCAGTGTTAATTTGAAGTATATACTATCCAGTGGCTTTTTGTACTACACACTGGAAAAGGTGGAATGAAGTTCCTTAACGCGTTATCCTGTTGGATTTGATCAGAAGAGATCGGCATGTAAGAAAACAGCGTTATAACCCTCCATATAACTTTCTCCCTTGCATTATGTCTTTCTAATGTTAACAAGTGAGTGTAGGGTTCCCAACTTAGCGGTTTTCCCCCCAAATTTGGGGGGTAAATATTGAGATCTTTTGCCGTGATCTTTTTGGGTGCCATTGGGGTTGTCTATTAATTACCTGAGGCGTTTTTAAGAATATCTTGACATACTCTCTAGTGAGTTTTGTCTGATCTCTGTCGAGGCCGCTCCACTAATCTCACACAAGAACTTCCAAGATATGTATTTCGAATATAAAAGCGTTGGATTTATAAGAAAAGAAATTGCTCTATTAAACCTTAAATAAATAAATAAACTAGGCAACAGCCCAAGCCGAGGTGTGCCGTGCACTCTTGAGCTTGTTGTCTTGAGCTTGAGCTTGTAGTCTGGTGAAGGTGTTAAAGCCTTGCTAAGCAAATAGCGTAGTCAGTTTGAGAAAAAAAAAGTTTGTTAATAATTTCTTGTATAAAATACTATATCGTACTGGCGTTTCAATATCTGTAGCGTCCAGGTGCATCAGGAGTTATTCACTAATCAATCTTGAGCTTGTTCCCAAAATAAAATCGGCTGAGCGCCTTAAGCGCTCGCATTAGTAGTCTGGTGAAGCTGTTAAAGTCTTGCTAAGCAAATAGCGTAGTTAGTTTGAGAAAAAAAAGTTTGTTAATAATTTGTTGTATAAAATACTGTACTAGTACTGGCGTTTCAATATCTGTAGCGTCCAGGTGCATCAGGAGTTATTCACTAATCAATTCTTATGCGTCACTCGTGTACTCAGTTGTGGCTATTTTGTTTGCAGCGTTTATATGATAAACAGTACCTTACACGCGTAAACAAAAATCGAGCTTGGCGGTAAAGCAAATAGTTATCATGGAATATCTATCATATTCGATTTTAAATGACTATGTGAAAGAAGTTGAAGTGCTGCACTGCCAGAACACAGACTGATGTATGAAAAAGAAATACTGAAAAATATATTAAGTACATTGTTGTAACCCAGATAAGGAAAATAAATATCTCTTGTGATTTCAAAAGGAATTTCACTATATGGGAACGTTAGTCACATTTCATGTGTGATCGTCATTCCTTCATCTTGAACTCAAGTTATTGTGCTATCACGGAATTGACATTACTTCTATTTGCTTTCTTCGTATTTTTTTGTAGTTAAATATAAATTGATGTATTCTGAAAATGAATATATTTCTTTGGATACTACCACCCTCTCGCAGAACACCTAAGTGAAGTTACAGTGCTTGCATTGATGCGTTTCGTTCGGTCAGTGAGAGCGCCGGAAACCCACCTCCCCTCTCCATTCTCCTCTTCCCTCAAGGCTGGCAACGCACTTGCGACTCCCCTGGTGTTGCAAGTGTCTGTGGACGGTGGTGATCACTTAACATCAGGTGACCCATCTGTTCGTTTGCCTTTTATGATATAAAAAAAATGTCGGGCGCAGTCAATACTTGAATGGGTGACCGCCTGGGAAACCGCGTGACGTTGACTTTTTGTTGTATTTTTTAATATAAATATTCCCATATAATAAATAAATTACGCCTCTATCACGTCTTGCGACACAACCAGTTTTTTTCTTAAATTATACGTTTTTAAAGTGTATTGGATGATTATAATAATATAGGTAATTTTAATGGAATTTCGCCTTAAATTACTCACGAGATTTTGGGTTATATCTTAGTTTAGTCAAATTATCTTATAAGAACAATATTTGAATCATGAACATTGGGTGTTATTACAAAAAAGTTAAATACGTATTGAATATTTGCTTTAAAAAAGTTTGGGTACTTAGGTATTTAAATGCACCGCGCTCGCCGAACGTTCGACATCTATCTTTGTTTGATTAGGTTAGGTTAGACTTGTGAAAAAGGATAACACGATCTTGCCGCGGCAGCCGTCGGCAAGCGCGGTGCATTTAATACGTAAGTAAGAAAGAAAGAAAGAAAATATGTTTATTGCAGAAAACACATGGATAACACAATATTAGAAAAATAGAGTTACAAAGATGTATATAATATAAAAAAGAAATAAAAAAGAAGTACGCAAACTTTCTTTGAAGCAAGTATTCGATACGTACTTAACTTTTTTATAATAATACGAAACGTCTTCATATTTAAATTTAGACGTATAGCATCTATAATTAACACTAGAAATTTTATATAATAAATTGGTGGCAAAAAGAAATAATTTATATTGTTTTCGTTTTAATGCTGACTCAGTTCAGTACTGTAGTTATTATGTATCTTAAATATAGGATATTATCTTAATGTTCTTTATCCTTATAGTACCTGTGCATCATATGATAAAGTGAAGCAATGTTTATTTGATTATTACTATCTTGAAGACAGTTATATACTCTTGGTTGTTCGTGAAGGCTGTGTTGTTATACCATGCGTTTAATATTTCCAAGACGTATCTTAGACATATAAATAATTTGAGTATAAATTATTGTATATAAGTAACTGATTGTAAATCATTATTTATAATACAAATATGTTGGGTAAGTAAATAAAAATCTATAATTTATTTTATTTACAATTTAATTTCCTTATGGCTTGATTCAGTTATGTTTTTATCTAATGTTAGCTAGTTCGTGCCTCTGTATTTACTTATAGATAAAGGAAAAGAAAAGAAGTTTCCCAATTTGTATAATATATTATTTTAAATATAATAAAAAATACAATCCGCTTGCGATCAACGAACAAAGTGTTATTTTATATTTATACAAAAAATCGATACAAAACTTTTGCAATTTCTTTGAATTTTTTTTTTATTCTAAATAATATTAAGCCTACATCGCTTAAATTATAAAAATAAAATAGTTTTTTTTTTTATGAAACTAAATCTCAATTTATAAATATTTTTAATTTTCGCGAAGGATATACTGGTAAAATATGTTGAATGTTATATATCTTTTGGAAAATAAAAAAAATATTTTTGATAAAAAGGTATACTTTTTTTCATATTCCGAATTTAAAATTTTGGGCACTAACTAGCTCGAGTGTTCCTAGTGTACATTTAGCGCTGCAAGTTTATATTTATTGTTAAAGACGCTATATACGTATAATAAGTTTCAGTAGAATAGCTGTGCTTGCGGCTCCACATGCGATTGATATAACTTTTGCTATATTATTTGTCATTGAGTTATATTGAGAATTTGTATCAAGCAAATACTCACTTTTGTTATCACCCACCTCCGGTGCCGCTGCATCATATTCAAGAGATAAGACTGCAACACGACCGGAACATTGATATTAGCGCCACCATATTATAAATATACATCGACACTAGCGCCAACATATTAGAGATACACATTGATACTAGCGTCACCATATTAGAGAGACACATTGACACTAGCGCCACCATATTAAAGATACATAAATAAGAATTATTAATATTATATAGATTTTAATAACACTTAAATAAGAATGGATATCATTATATAGAATTGAATCATTAGTTTGATCATTATGAATAATAGTATATTCTTTGAATTCATAGTTCGGCCATGAAAGGCAAGATGTCGCTGATCTACATGTCGAAACAGATTAGTAAACATATTAGAGATACATAAATAAGGATAATTATATAAAATTGTTGTATAGCTTAAATAACATTAATTTGTTCATACTTTATTATTTTTGTGTTACTTAAATTATTTTGCGGAATTATGTATAAATAGTAATCGCTTTGACTTATATACATGGGCCTTTAAAAGGCAAGATGTTGGTAATATCTACGCATTATTGTATAAGAAATATTGTAAGGCAAAGCTCTGGCCAAATAAATAGTGAGAGTATCTAAGAAGTGTTTATTGGCTTTCCTGACTGCATCGACTATATACGTGATTAGTGTAATACTTTGTTAAAATTTCACCACATACTAATTATCCTATCCGGTAGTTAATTACGCAGTGGGTTAGTTTTTGTGCTCCAGTGCTACCTAGTCGTAAATCATACTAATATAAATGGCAAGAAACTGATCTATGAAAATAAGCCCTTCGATAACTATTGCGATCGGTCAAACGATTTTGAACTTTATCAATCTTGGATATATCTATCAATCTATCTTCACTATTTTATTTCAAATCAAAAATTAGTTTTTCATTTAATTAATGTCTTCATGATTTCTTTCCCTTAGTTCTTAAGTTATTATACATTATCAAATTGTTTTATTTTATTTTCTTATTCCTTTTTAATCTTTTCATAATTGTATCTTCTGTTTTTATTGTCTTCCGCATCGTATTTTATGTTGATAAATGCTGTAATGAACTTTAATTAGTGACATAAATAATTTTTAGTATTTTCATGTATGTTTTAGCTTCTTTTTTATGTGACTGTTCTTGATTCTTTACTATGAATAAGTAAATAAATAGATTAATAGCCTACATATGTACAAAGACAATTTTTTTGTACTTTAGGTTTCAAATATGTATTTTACCTGCCGATTGGACAGCTTTAGATAAGATAAATATAGAAAAAATAAATAAAATACGGATTTTAATTTTACAGTAATTTATTCATTTATTTTTTCTTCTCCGTAGGTTCTGTGCCTTGCCGTGTTATAGTGGCATTAATGATATTCATGTGCTCATGTATCAATTATATGATGAGAGTTAATCTCAGTGTCAATCTCGTCGCTATGGTTCCACTCTCAAACCATACATACTCCGTAAGTATTTATTTTGTTGTTAGATAATTTTACTTTTGTACTTTATGTATATTTTAAATCTTAAATAAGTTACTAGTTGTGACTCGGCTCGAAGGACCATAATTTTTCGTGTGTACATACCTACATTTAGTAGGAGAACAAGAGGAGCGGGGGATGGATATTATGCGGGCTTAATATTCTGAATCACTGGGATTTATTACTACACCCACTCACAATGATATATTTAATTCCGATACGATTTGATTTATCCAGAATCGACAATTTCGGCAGTGCTTGTGTCCCGATGTTCATTGTTTTTAAGTGAGCAATGTATGCGATAATACATGTGCTTGGCCTTGCATCTTCGATCAATGACGGAAGGAAAGAAAGGAAGCGGAAAAAGATGGGCGAACCCTTGTTCAAATTTGTGTGTTCAGCAATTATAATTTTAAACTATAAGCACGTGCCATCGTAATATATTTTGTTTTAGTATAATACGATATATAATGTAAGTAAAGTGGATTACCCATAAAGATAAAATTAAGCCTGTTGTTACCATATTTGAACATGTTAAATTTGTATCTGTTTAATTGTTTCAACTTCTAATCAGTTTCACTATGTATATTTCATATAACAAGTTCTGTGTTATCACTGTAAATTATGTAGTGCGCTACATTGTTGCGTGAGTCTGAAGCACTCGAGATAATGTCAGACTTTCTCTAGACTCCTGCGGTACTTGTCTCACTAAGCAATAACACTGTTAAAAAAATTCTCTATTAAGTACATGTACTCGATTTTGCGCGATTAAATTTAGGCATCGAGTTTTACACTATTATACTTGCATAACTTTTTTTTTCGTGGGGAAATCTCCACGGATTCGATATCGGATACGATAGGAATCTAGAATTGACATTTATTTATCCTCCATTTGTCTCGACGTTATACTTATAATATAATACCTAAATTGGTATTCCGAACATGTATATTAAGAGCGATTAAAGAAAACCTATTGTAATCTTGCAAAAGGCTATCTGCACTTATATGGAAACACCAGAGTAAGTAATCTATATATTAATACGTGAAGCCTAAATTTTGTATCCCATTTTAACGGAATTGGGCGAAAGGATGAACGTGAAATTTGCCATAGTTAAAGTTTATATGGAGGAGAAGTGCAGAAAGCTATTTATTTTATATAAAATGCATTAGAAGTACATTAAATTAATTAAAATATGCATTACTCACACTACTGCTTCAATTTTACACAACATATACACACATGTAAATAAAAAAGACATTTTGACATCTGTCAATAAAGGACTTCAAAAAAGGTTGTGAAGGGGGTTGCTATGCTCGACTGTATGTATTATTTTACTCTTACGTTCCAATTGCCCTTTTTCATTCTACATTCAACAATGATATTAACCCTAATAAAATTCAAACTTAAAAAAATCAATGAACTATGGTCGAATGTCGACCACTGGGCTAGTTTACGTAAATGTATAATATTTTGTCTTTATGTTAAAAGGAATCCCAGGTTGTTTTGAATTGGACTGCATATGAACGTGCACAAGTTCTCGGAAGTTACTTTTGGGGTTACGTAGTAGGCTCGGCTATTGGTGGACCTGTATCAGAAAATTTGGGATCGAGACTTGTGACAACAATTTCTATCCTGGTTATGAGTGCTTTTACATTACTCAGCCCTGTTGCTTCAAAACATGGTTATGTGACAATGATGATCTTAAGAATTATACTTGGATGTTTCGCCGTAAGTATATAAAAATAAATAAATATGTAAGTGGTAGAGCTACGCTGAAGCTATTAATGGTTTCAGCATGAATGGGCCGGCTCGTCCGGGGTAGTACCACCCTCTCACAAAAAATCGACGTGAAGTAACAGTGCTTGCATTGTTGCGTTTCGTTCGGTCAGTGAGAGCGCCGGAGGGCAACCTCCTCCCCCCTTCCCCCTTTCCTTACTCCCTCTCACCCCCAAGACAGGTTGGCAACGCACTTGCCCCTGGTGTTGCAAGTGTCTGTAGACGGTGGTGATCACTTAACAGTGGGCCACCTGTCCCTTTGCCTTCTATGATATAAAAAAATACAATGAAAATATTGGAAATATAATTTATTGTTTTCCTTCACTCGTTAAGAAGTATTATTGTTGTCATTGAGTAGTGTTGTTATTGTTTTTCTATATGTAAGTAAAATATTTGTAAATGACTATATAAATAGATTTTTTTAAATCACCAGAACTAAACTATACTTTAGATTGAGATTATTCGAGATATATCCGAATAAATGCCCGCCCAATCATTTGAAATATTCGGATAATTTCAATTATTTTTTGATGAATATAATATTATTAATTCTTTGGAGTTCAAATTATTTAAATAGGTCGTATTATTCGAACATTCAAAATGATTTTAAGATAGAATTATTTGCTTCGTCTTGCAAAAAAGAAACAGGTCTCGCATTTCAGTTCTTTCAGTTAAGACTCAAATTTAATTAAATTTGCAATATACCTTGTTTATACCTGAAAATTCAGTAACCTTGGTTACTGAAAATTCAGGCTTGTAATTTTATCTACAACAAAGTCATAGTGGGTAGAAAATGGCCTGAATTGCTACGACAAAAAGGATAGTAGTATGGCCCTGCCGCTTTTTGCTCGACTTGACGGGGACACGGCAGATATACTCGTCTCAAGAAATTAATGATAAAAGTATTTATACAGGGAGTCCTTTTTCCTGCTATGCATGTCTTAATATCAACTTGGGCTACTGCTACCGATAGAGGAAGATATCTAGGGGCTCTGATTGGTGGCACCATTGGTACATTCCTAGCTTGGACAGTTTGCGGTTTACTGATCGAATCATTTGGCTGGGAATGGGGATTTTATTTTTTCGGTATTATTGGCATACTTTTGGCGAGTATGTTTTGGTATTCGGTTCACGATTCTCCTGAAAAGCATCCACGAATATCCATAAAAGAGAAGGCCTACATAACAGCGGGAGTCATTCAAAAACTAAAATTGAATGTAAGTAAAATGATAATTCTTTGATTTCCCATCTTACTTATGTAGACAGGGGAAACGAAATTCCTTAACGCGGCTTACTTTAGGAGTTGATTGATAAAAATCGTCACGTAAGAAAAAAGCGTTATACTCCGTTCTCTCTCTCTCTCTCTGTCTCTTTGTATTGGATACGACTGAGCCGATGTCAAATATCGAAGCTCGAGCAAACGAACATCTTGCGCTAACGGTTATATAACCTGAATATAAAACGCGGATACTTACTTCATTAAAGCTAATTTTTATTTAGAATTTTAATAATATAATTGATTATTTTAAGCTTTACTGTTATTAAAAGAATATCTTCACTAACATTTTATATTAAATTTGATATTTGATTTCTTACATTAGGTAAGTCATGAGATTTCATTACTAACGACGGTCTTGTGACGATAAGTGATTTTTGTATTTTGATTTGGTTATTTTTCTATATTTCAGCACGTGCCGTATCGTCAAATACTAACTTCTATACCGTTTTGGTCTCTAAGTGTTATTACTTTCGGTACAACTTGGGGCATTTATTTTGTAATTACTGCCGTTCCGAACTATTTGGCGAACACTCTTGGATATGGAATATCTTCAACTGGCTTCCTGTCGGGTATAATATACTTGCTAAGATCTTCTGCTGCTGTTGGATTTGGTTGTATAGGAGACTTTATACTGGACCGAAATATCCTCACTTTAAAAGTACTGAGAAAAGCAGCGTGTATAGTGTCTCACATAATCCCTGGTTGCATCGTTTTTTGTGTGTCTATACAAGGACGGGATGCGTATTTCTATGTGGTTCTTATTGCTATTGCGATGACTTTAAATGGAGCTGTTACATTAACAAACGTAGCGAATGGACACGATCTAACTAAGCATTATGTTGGTACTGTAATGGGAATAAATGCGACACTAAGTAATTTATTTGGTACTATAATACCTTTTATCATAGCTTACTTCACAAAGGATGACGAGGTGAGAAATTTCCTTGAGATGTCTATTTATTTATTTTATATTTAAAAACATATATAATATTATTATTGTTGCAGACTGATCCTGAATTATGGCGGCCAGTTTTCTATATAGGATCGTTGGTATATATAGCGACTGGGTTGCAGTTTATATTATTCGGTTCTACGGAAATACAAGCTTGGGACACGATAAGCACCGAACAGAGGAACTAAATGTAGAAGAAAAAAAACGATTGCTTTAATACAAATTATTTAATATATTTTATTTATTCGGTATATTTGTATGTAGGTACATTATATCATACATTATATACACAAGCTACCGTGATATCGATATCGTGAATGACAAACTCTTCATACTTTTTCAATGTTCAAAATGAATTACAAACGACACAACTGACCACGAGATTTAATATTTTAAAAACATGAATAAAGTCAACGATAAAAAGATTTTAATTTATAAACAACTAGTACATATTATCTCTCATATTACTAAAATGGCTAGTCAAATTAATTATTTAATAAAATTTAACAAAGAGTAATTGGTGTTAATATCTATTAGTTATTTAAAGAACAAAATAATTATATAAGTATATCAAAATTCTGATAAAACATCATCTATATTAATACCATAAAGATAGTAATTATTATTACTCTTACTTCTTTGGAATTACATCACCAAAACAGCTCTGGTTATGGTCACATTAATAATTTTAAGGCGGGATTTACATGTTCTTATTATTAAATCAACATTTATATTTACTTATCTATATTTAATATATGTATCTATAATTTATTAAGTAGTAGTTATATACTGGGTGAAGGTTGAGTTCCAAATAAAGTTTCATACTTTAAAATATTAAATTAAATTTAGTTACACACTATCCCTTCTACATTGAAAACAGAACACTTTACAATACCAGGTGAAAGTTTAGACAGTTGCAATATTTATAGAGGACGCTATTTTTTTCTCGATTCTCGTACTAAATCAAAGAAAAAAATAGGTGCTTGTTACTTGACCTAATTATCTAGAAACATACGAAAATAATACTCAATCCAAGCGTCTATGTTAAAGTACAGTATCAATGACCGTCGGATGGAATGAAAGTGAATTAAAAGTGACCAACCAACTAACAAATGATAGTTTTTCGGAGTTTGAACAAACAAAAGGGTTGATTGTCCATATTATTATCGAAAGTTATTAACTCGGGGTCGCCGCTCGCGGGTTTTGTTACCGGTCATTCAATATAGGTTTATTTAAGTTATTATCCAAACTTTTGAAATTCATACAACAAACTTTACCTAAGGTTCTCCTTGTTGTCTATTAGAATAAGTTTTGATAATTATTTTATGTCTTAAATGTGACCATGTAATGTCATATCCTAGAATATTGCGGGTGTCTAACCTTTCACCTGGTATCTTTTAAATATTTCTTGATTACGAAACATTTAAACGTATGATTCTGATTCGGTATCAGATTCCGATCCATCTAATGCTAACATATTTTGACCGTTTTTGTCTGAACCATTGGACGGTTCTCTGTACAATCGTGGTACAGATTTAGATCGTGTTGCTTTTTCGTCTTTGTTAACGTGAACTGGTTGAAACTTCTTCAAGACTCTCTGGTAAATCATTTTCCTAGGTGGTACTGGCGGAGGCATGTGCGGTGGTTTTTTATTATTATTCTGTTCATTATCCGTATTATGATAATCGGGTTCGACGGCTGTAGGTGTTGCTTTGTATATGTCCGTCGAAAACATATTTGTAGGTTTAACTTCGTGAAAGATATCCCTTCTACGATTGTAAACAGACGTGTATAAGGGATCGCTGTATTGAGAGCTGTATGAATTTTCGTATGAGTTTTCACTGGCAGGCGATTCTGTCGATCGACTGTTGAATGAATTTTGTGGTTGGTAAAGTGTATCGCTACTGCTTGAGTCACTGTGTAACATGATGTTCGCTAATGATTTCGATTGGTTTAGTTTATTGTTATTATGATTACGAAGTCTGTTTTTCTTGTGTTCATCAGAATTGTTATGAACGTTTTCGACGTAAGAATATGAATTCTGTACATTCATATTCACTTTATCATGTTCCCTAGCGTTTATCACTTGTAATCCGGAACAACTTTTAGTGCACATGTGCGCCGGATCGAACCTCCGTTTTCGGCAACAATTAACAACATTTGTTTCATAGTTGTTGTTGTTCCGTGTTTTATCTGTATGATTTGTGTGCCCATCTTCGCTCACTTCTAAGCTCTTAGTCCTCGCTGCTTGACGAGACCAGTCATTTCTTGTAAAAATGGTGGCTGCCGGTGTTAATTTTCCATCTAAATTATTCTGCGAGGATTCATTTTGCTTGTTATTCATTTGCCCATAAACACTTTCGCCGTTCGGTTTTACGTTGTAATTTGGCCCTTTTTTCTCCCATCCGGGATATACACGGGTATAATTTGTATTTGCATTAGACATAGCATCTGTATGCTGTTGGTACTGATTTTGTCTTTGAATGTTTTCAGTAAACATTGCAAGTTCGTGTATATTACTGTAGACGATGTTCTCTTGACTAGACGCTACGTCGCGTTTATTCTCAACGGTTTCTTGTTTCGATTCTAAAAGGTTGTCAGAACTCTTAGCTCTGTTGAAGTTTTTGTTGTTGATATCAGCGTTCTGGGTTTCAGAAAACATGCTATACACTTTTGACGTTCGCGCTGCCTTTGAAACATTACTTCTAGGCGGTTTCTGAGGTTCTAATCCTGTAATATATTTTGCAGGACTTTGAGTATAAAGGTCCGCTGTCGACCGTTGCAAAGCAGTTTTAGATACGTAGTTTCTATCATCAATACCATTTGAGATTCCTATGTTTATTGAATTATGTACGTACCTCTCACCTCTATACGGCGTGGTGTACAAATCTTCATTGACAGTACTGTAGAGTTCTGCTTTATTGGCGTAAATATTTTGTCTTTGTGATATTTGTGGCAGACCGTTGATATTGTGATTATCAGTATTATACCGTACGTTCAATTTTGAATCTTGTACGTGGCAAGCAGGGGCTGAAGAACTATGAAGAATATTACGAGGTGCAGGACTGTTTCCGCCGTTACTATTAGAATCATCCTCTGACAGTGTTAAACCAGAGTCTCGACTTAAAGACAATTTTTCTTTACGCGGTGTCGTCAATTCCATTGAATCCAAAGAGATCCCTACGGAATGAAGACTATCGCTTTCTTCAGCTCCCGAATCTAATAAAGCGTTGGATGATTCGGGGCTACCATTACCAAGAAGACCGTTTATTTGTGGTCCAAATAACGCTTCTGCTTTAACGATTAGTAGTTCTACGATCATTGGCACAGCTTTAGGAGCTTTGTCGCAGGGTGTGTTTGGCCACAGGAGACTTGGACCAACACATACGCCCAGGTTCATGGGACACATTAGATTTATATTGGATTTCTTGGCGATAGCTTGTAGTAAGCACACGAAGTAAGTGAGCATAGTGTAGTGAGCCTTTGGTAGTTTCAGTAATAAAGAGCGTACCGCCGTGACTTTTTCATTTTGAGATAAACCTGAAAATATAATATATTTATATCAGTAATATGAATAAAATAGAAGACCATTTACAAAACATTGCTTTTGAATTTTCGCTGTATATTTATGGCAGGGAAGTGCTGTAATTCATTGGATGTTAAATTATCACTACAGGCTAAATTATCACTACAGGCTAAAGCTGCTAGCTCTTTTTTTTCTCGATCTGACTACGCTATTAACCTGGCAAGGTAACTGCTTCACCGGACTACTAAGGCGAGCGCTTAAGGCACTCAGCCGATTTTATTTTTAGGTAACACACTCAAGGTGCTGCTAGCTCCAAAATGTATTACTATTACTTTATTAAGTTATGTTAAGTAGCTACTTCTTAACCCCTGGACTATCCAAAACCATAAGTATTTAAACTCCATAAAAACGAAAATAGATCTTCAGATCAGTTGGCAGTATAAGTTTAATAAAATATCGTATTCATTACAAAATTTGAACAATAACAAATTATGTAACGTAAAGCTATAATTTGAAAAAAATGGCTAGATATTTAAAATCATGGTCACTCAATTTGAGATCTAGGTCATAAAAATCAGCCGAGGGATTAAGATTGAGTTGATACGCCTGGCGTATCAGTGTGTATTAAATTTTTACGTATTGCACATTATTATTATTAACGTTAAATAAAAACAGATTCCTTTATGATAACTTAATATTTCTATACTCGTTACTGATGTTAAATTATCTATTGTCATTTGCACAAATATTGATCTTGATTTATATTTAAGTATTCCAAGTCTTCAAGCGATTTTTAAAGGTTTTATAATTTAATAAGTAATTATATTAATACTTACTGAGTACTTGAAGCCAAGCCGGGTAAAGTTCCGAAGCTAGTAAAGGTTGTGGTAAAGCGCGAAAAAACTCCTTGACGAGTGCTGCTAGCAACAATACAGGAGCACGGTCTAGTTCTGGACATCCTTCCGCCCATGGACCTAAAGTATCCAGCTAAAATGATAAAAGAAAATTTAGTAAACACTAAGATTATTATTGATCAAAGACTAATGTCCGTTTTAGATATGTAGAGGCCTGTCACAGTTCGTCTAAAAGATGAAGTAAAATTTTTTGAATCTAAAATTACAAATAAAATAACGATTTTTTATTAATATTATATCAAATATATGCTAAAATACTCAAAAGGACATATCTGCTTTGAATTATCAGACGTTTTCGTACATAAAATATATTATTTTTATTACTTCATACATAGTACTTATTCTACTAGTTCTTACATAGTATTTAGGAAGACAAAATAATAATCAAAAGGAATTAAAAGTCCTTGGCTAAACAGAGTTACAAAAATAGTGTAAGAATGTGAGGAAAAACAACTTAGTTTCATAAAAAAACGTTTCTAGACTGAAATATGTAGAAATCTACCACAATTCGGCTATGTAACATATTAAAATCCGTGACTAAATATACATATTTATTTTTCATATACCGAAATGTAATGTATTACAGTAAAAATAAAAATAATCAAGCAAATTGTCTCATCTATACTAATATTACAAAGAGGTAGAGTTTGTGAGTTTGTGACGTTGTAAGGGGAAATCTCAGGAACTACTGGTCCGATTTGGAAAATTCTTTCAGTGTTATATAGCTCATTTATCAGGAAAGGTTAAAGACTATATATCATCACGCTAAGACCCATAGGAGCGGAGCAGCAATGAAGAATGTTGCAAAATCGGGGTATTTTCTTTCTTTTCAGAGCTTCCGCTGCGTTTTAGCGCAAAATAACCATTCCACGCTTACGTATTACCGCCCAACGAAGTGGGCACGGGTCGGCTAGTTGTAAATAAATTCAACGTATTTATATTAAAAATACATATTTTGAAAATTCTAACGTGAGATTGGAGATAATGGTTTAGATAAATCTCAAGACATATAACCAAGGAGAGAAGGGGGGTCAAAAAATCTACAAAAACGCCTCATGTAATAACGGACGACCCCGAAGTTTTTACAGTAGAACTTAAAAATGAGCATTGAAATGGTGATTTTAAAATGTAGTACGACATATTACTTATTGAAATTATTCATTGTACAGACTGAAAGTTTAGACAGTACCAATATTTAAGGAAGATACTCTGCACTCGATTCCTGTTCAAATCAATTAAAAGAATAGGTGCTTAATATTTGACCTAATTATCTAGAAAAATACAAGAATTATACGCAATCCTCTTCGCGTCTATGTTAAAGCATCAATGACCGTCGGGTGAAGTGAAAGTCAACGTGGGAACGGCATGAACAAAACAAAAGGGTTTATTGTCCGTTTTATTATCGAAGGTTAGTAACTCCGGGTCGCCCCTTGCAGCTTTCAGCACCGGTCATTGCACCTAGATTTATTAGGTTTGTGTTTATACTTTTAAAAGTCTTAGAACAAACTTTGACTTGGGTTCCCTTTGTTGTTTATTAGTGTTTGTTTTGATATTATTATTTTATATGTTAAATGTGACCATTAATCTTTTCTTAGAATATTGCAAGCGAGTAACCTAAACCTGGTATATTTTCCAACTCACCTTATCCCTAAGAAGTCTTAAAGCTTTAGCATTAGCACTTCGGCGAAATACGCCGTGTGTGAGGGGCGCAACCACTCGCAGGCGTCGCAGCGCTTGCAGCAACGCGGGAGGCGGAGTGCCGTTGCACAGGCGAGTGAGTGCGACTCCGAACAGCCGCCCACCGCGACGGAGCAACCTTAAACCGCGTCCGGGCGTTGCGTTCCCACTATGAATATAAAAAAAAAACAATCTTATACACTTTTTAATTCTTCAAAACTTTTTGCTCGCAGCTTCGCTTGCGTTAACGTAGATTTAGTATATAAAGTGCGTTTCTTTTTGAACGAAAGTACTCTTCGACACTTAGAAAGTGTCCTTGTCTGTACCACTAACAACTTGTATGCAAAATTTAATTACGATCGATTGAGTATTTAAGGCTTTAAAGCGTAACAAAAAATGTATAATGTGAAACTAGTAAGGATAATTATTAATATTATTATTTATCTAAATACTGTTAGGTTCTACAATAGGCTTTTAAATCACATAAAGCGGATTTTACTGTTAAAGGGTACGACCATTATCTAAATGAGATTGTGTTTGGAATGGCTCTATATACATTCACTACTTAAGTATAATACTGTAAGCATTATTTGCTTTAAGATGATTAATAAAATAAGAAACCAGAAAAAAGTTACGGGCCAAGCCGGTGGAAATAAAGAAAAATAACATTATTTGCAGCGTTAAAAAGGCAAGATAAACGTATTTGATTTTTCGTAGTGAAACTCCTTATGGAAGATCTTTGAAATTCTAAAAAATAGGTAAACACTGTGTGTTACAGTGTTGGGAACACCGGTTCTCGTCCGATCACCGTATCAAGCACCATCGGGCGCGGTCAGTATTTGCATGGGTTGGTATGTTGAAATGTTTCCCTGTAATACATAAGGTTCACTTCTATCGTGTGGATTTACGATACACCACGTCGTTTTTTTGTATGACGATGTTGTTAGCAGAGTTGAATGGAGTGGTGTTTTAACGTTTATAAGTGTCTTCTCAGAACTTAAATTATATAAATACGACAATATAGATCTTAAAAAATGAAACAATACGTACTTTTTTAACCCCTGGTTTTTCTTCCGCAGTTCGAACACCAAACCGCAAGGGTTGTTTTTAGCGTTGACTATGTACAATGTCAATATAATATCGTATAATATTCTAACATCTTAAAATATTGGTTTTTAGATGTCTCGGATACGGCAGACACTGTCCAACGAAGACGGCTTCGCAGTGTCTGCCGTATCCGAGACATCTAAAAACCAATATTTTAAGATGTTAGAATATTATACGATATTATATTGACATTGTACATATTAGCAATATTTATTTATGAGGCGTTCCACGTCAAAATAGTACTCCTCGCAAGCTTTGAGATTTTTTTATTACTCGTTAAAGATTTTTTTTTTGTGTTTTGGTCATAACATTCTTAAAAATTGTCCAAATTTAATCTTTAAAAAAATATCTAGGTCCAGGTAACGTGGGAATGGTATGAACAAAGCAAAAAGGTTTATTCCTCGTTTTATTATTGAAGGTTATAAATTCCGGATTGACCCTTACAGCTATAGGCACCGGTCATTGCACCTAGGTTTATTACGATTGTGTTTATACCCAATAAACTAAAATAATAATATTTATTGAAAGTCTTAAAACAAATTTTAACTTAGGTTCCCTTTGCTATTTATTAATATTTGTTTTGATATTATTATTTTATATGTTAAATATGACCATAAAGTATTACATCCTAGAATACTGCTAGTGTTTAACCTTTCACCTGGTATAACTTACTTATTGTAGAGCAGGAAAATTTGTTTGTTTGGAAACTCCGGAACGGATGATCCAATTCTGTTTTTTATTATTATTAATATTGTTTTATCGAAAAAGAGATTTAACGAGACGAAGTTGCTAGCGGTTGTTATGTGTAGCGAGGACCAAATAACATATAAAACCTATACAGGTATGTGTGTTTGTGTATTTTATCATTTTTGATGTATTCAGAATATAAGGTTTCATGTAAGTCATTCTGATATTTTTGATACTATATATAAGAAGTTAAGTAACCATAGTTAGTACGATGCACTGGAACATGAAAGAGCTGTGTGTTTGGTTCATTTATTAGTAAAATTAGGTTAACGTAAATAGGAGAGTTCCTTTCAGCTGAGTGCCTTCCGCGCTTAGCGTAAAGCCCGGTGAAGCTATTAAGTCTGTTTAGGACAACAGTGCTCGTAAATTGAAATTGTGGCGTACAGAGATGATACAACAAAGAACAAAGACATTTTTAAAATCATGCTACGATTTTTATGAGTGCAGTAACTTGTATGCAAATTGAATGTCAGGAAATACGCTAAGCGACAACGATTTGTGTGTTGGTGGACCGTCGCGTAAAAGAAAGGTACACCGCGTTTGGAAGTATCCGTGGCCAAATAAAATGGTAGAGAAAGCTCGAGGCGCAGTATGTAAATCATTAAAATGATGACAAGTTAAGGAAATTATCTCCACAAGTACTATATATATATATATCCATATCATTTTAAACTGTATATGCAAGTATCAAATATAATACGCTCCTTAGTCCATAAAAAGCTTACGTAAGTATAGTAATTAAAATAACAGTTATTACAAAAAATATTAATTATCTTAAACGGACAGAGTATTTGCAAAGCGCATGTCGCTGCTAGCGAGACATAGGCAAGCTTTGTAGCGATAGAAAATAAATTTATTTTTTTTTCAACATTTTTTTGTAATTTTTTATCAGACCAAAATAAATGATTAGTCCGTGCAAAACAACTTTTTTTTTGCTTATGTCATAGGTGTCAAGACACCGGTAGCTGCGTCTCAGCACGCAGTTGGCGGTCGACTCAGCTCAGGCCCTCCCCGGGGGCCTGACAGTCCATGATGGATTTTCTCTCCACGTTAAAAAAAAAGGAGAGGAAGAGAGGAGGGGAGGTGGGCCTCCGGCGTTCTCACTGATCGAACGAAACGCAACAATGCAAGTACTGTTACTTCACGTCGGTTTTGAGAGGGTGGTACTACCCCGGACGAGCCGACCCATTCATGCTGAAACTACTAATAGTTTCAGCGTGGCTCTACCACCGTGTCTAGGTACTACACGACCTATATAGATTTTTTTTACCGAAGATTAGTGCCTGATTATTGCTTTTTATATCTTTTATATAGCTGTTCATATAAACACCCAAGACACATAGTTTCGAATAAAAGTAACGCTCAACAGCGGCCGCAAAAAATCCCCAATAAACATACGCATTTATAGTTATGTTATGTGTTTATACTTTTAAAAGTCTTAGAACAAACTTTGACTTGGGTTCCCTTTGTTGTTTATTAGTGTTTGTTTTGATATTATTATTTTATATGTTAAATGTGACCATTAATCTTTTCTTAGAATATTGCAAGCGAGTAACCTAAACCTGGTATATTTTCCAACTCACCTTATCCCTAAGAAGTCTTAAAGCTTTAGCATTAGCACTTCGGCGAAATACGCCGTGTGTGAGGGGCGCAACCACTCGCAGGCGTCGCAGCGCTTGCAGCAACGCGGGAGGCGGAGTGCCGTTGCACAGGCGAGTGAGTGCGACTCCGAACAGCCGCCCACCGCGACGGAGCAACCTTAAACCGCGTCCGGGCGTTGCGTTCCCACTATGAATATAAAAAAAAAACAATCTTATACACTTTTTAAGCGGAGTGCCGTTGCACAGGCGAGTGAGTGCGACTCCGAACAGCCGCCCACCGCGACGGAGCAACCTTAAACCGCGTCCGGGCGTTGCGTTCCCACTATGAATATAAAAAAAAAAACAATCTTATACACTTTTTAATTCTTCAAAACTTTTTGCTCGCAGCTTCGCTTGCGTTAACGTAGATTTAGTATATAAAGTGCGTTTCTTTTTGAACGAAAGTACTCTTCGACACTTAGAAAGTGTCCTTGTCTGTACCACTAACAACTTGTATGCAAAATTTAATTACGATCGATTGAGTATTTAAGGCTTTAAAGCGTAACAAAAAATGTATAATGTGAAACTAGTAAGGATAATTATTAATATTATTATTTATCTAAATACTGTTAGGTTCTACAATAGGCTTTTAAATCACATAAAGCGGATTTTACTGTTAAAGGGTAAGACCATTATCTAAATGAGATTGTGTTTGGAATGGCTCTATATACATTCACTACTTAAGTATAATACTGTAAGCATTATTTGCTTTAAGATGATTAATAAAATAAGAAACCAGAAAAAAGTTACGGGCCAAGCCGGTGGAAATAAAGAAAAATAACATTATTTGCAGCGTTAAAAAGGCAAGATAAACGTATTTGATTTTTCGTAGTGAAACTCCTTATGGAAGATCTTTGAAAAACTAAAAAATAGGTAAACACTGTGTGTTACAGTGTTGGGAACACCGGTTCTCGTCCGATCACCGTATCAAGCACCATCGGGCGCGGTCAGTATTTGCATGGGTTGGTATGTTGAAATGTTTCCCTGTAATACATAAGGTTCACTTCTATCGTGTGGATTTACGATACACCACGTCGTTTTTTTGTATGACGATGTTGTTAGCAGAGTTGAATGGAGTGGTGTTTTAACGTTTATAAGTGTCTTCTCAGAACTTAAATTATATAAATACGACAATATAGATCTTAAAAAATGAAACAATACGTACTTTTTTAACCCCTGGTTTTTCTTCCGCAGTTCGAACACCAAACCGCAAGGGTTGTTTTTAGCGTTGACATGTTCTAAATCGAAGCCGTCTTCGTTGGACAGTGTCTGCCGTATCCGAGACATCTAAAATCTGCACTCGATTCCTGTTCAAATCAATTAAAAGAATAGGTGCTTAATATTTGACCTAATTATCTAGAAAAATACAAGAATTATACGCAATCCTCTTCGCGTCTATGTTAAAGCATCAATGACCGTCGGGTGAAGTGAAAGTCAACGTGGGAACGGCATGAACAAAACAAAAGGGTTTATTGTCCGTTTTATTATCGAAGGTTAGTAACTCCGGGTCGCCCCTTGCAGCTTTCAGCACCGGTCATTGCACCTAGATTTATTAGGTTTGTGTTTATACTTTTAAAAGTCTTAGAACAAACTTTGACTTGGGTTCCCTTTGTTGTTTATTAGTGTTTGTTTTGATATTATTATTTTATATGTTAAATGTGACCATTAATCTTTTCTTAGAATATTGCAAGCGAGTAACCTAAACCTGGTATATTTTCCAACTCACCTTATCCCTAAGAAGTCTTAAAGCTTTAGCATTAGCACTTCGGCGAAATACGCCGTGTGTGAGGGGCGCAACCACTCGCAGGCGTCGCAGCGCTTGCAGCAACGCGGGAGGCGGAGTGCCGTTGCACAGGCGAGTGAGTTCGACTCCGAACAGCCGCCCACCGCGACGGAGCAACCTTAAACCGCGTCCGGGCGTTGCGTTCCCACTATGAATATAAAAAAAAAACAATCTTATACACTTTTTAATTCTTCAAAACTTTTTGCTCGCAGCTTCGCTTGCGTTAACGTAGATTTAGTATATAAAGTGCGTTTCTTTTTGAACGAAAGTACTCTTCGACACTTAGAAAGTGTCCTTGTCTGTACCACTAACAACTTGTATGCAAAATTTAATTACGATCGATTGAGTATTTAAGGCTTTAAAGCGTAACAAAAAATGTATAATGTGAAACTAGTAAGGATAATTATTAATATTATTATTTATCTAAATACTGTTAGGTTCTACAATAGGCTTTTAAATCACATAAAGCGGATTTTACTGTTAAAGGGTACGACCATTATCTAAATGAGATTGTGTTTGGAATGGCTCTATATACATTCACTACTTAAGTATAATACTGTAAGCATTATTTGCTTTAAGATGATTAATAAAATAAAAAAACCAGAAAAAAGTTACGGACCAAGCCGGTGGAAATAAAGAAAAAAAAACGTTATTTGCAGCGTTAAAACGACAAGATAAACGTATTTGATTTTTCGTAGTGAAACTCCTTATGGAAGATCTTTGAAATTCTAAAAAATAGGTAAACACTGTGTGTTACAGTGTTGGGAACACCGGTTCTCGTCCGATCACCGTATCAAGCACCATCGGGCGCGGTCAGTATTTGCATGGGTTGGTATGTTGAAATGTTTCCCTGTAATACATAAGGTTCACTTCTATCGTGTGGATTTACGATACACCACGTCGTTTTTTTGTATGACGATGTTGTTAGCAGAGTTGAATGGAGTGGTGTTTTAACGTTTATAAGTGTCTTCTCAGAACTTAAATTATATAAATACGACAATATAGATCTTAAAAAATGAAACAATACGTACTTTTTTAACCCCTGGTTTTTCTTCCGCAGTTCGAACACCAAACCGCAAGGGTTGTTTTTAGCGTTGACATGTTCTAAATCGAAGCCGTCTTCGTTGGACAGTGTCTGCCGTATCCGAGACATCTAAAAACCAATATTTTAAGATGTTAGAATATTATACGATATTATATTGACATTGTACATATTAGCAATATTTATTTATGAGGCGTTCCACGTCAAAATAGTACTCCTCGCAAGCTTTGAGATTTTTTTATTACTCGTTAAAGATTTTTTTTTTGTGTTTTGGTCATAACATTCTTAAAAATTGTCCAAATTTAATCTTTAAAAAAATATCTAGGTCC
>MU159563.1:30143-105998 GCA_015888305.1 Antheraea pernyi | reverse complement strand
TTGGGTTTTTGTATATCAATGATTAAAACATATAAACTTCTTAGTATTACTTTACCTGTATAGCATGCGGCCTTTCTATTCCTCGTAAAGGCATTAGTGGGGCGTCTCGTCCAGTTCTTACACACAGGGTGAACTCGGTCGCAGCCCCCCATCGCCCCTCCACGTCATTCTCTCCGTCGCCGTCCGCGTCTCTGTCAGCGTCGTTGGTACCATTCTGCAGGACGTGTAGCGCGTGCCGCACCACACAACGTGCGTTCATTTCAGGGCTGACAGATACTGTTTTGAACTGAAAAGAGTAACGTTTAATAATTATAGTTTGTTTTCATTTTGAAGGTTTTTTTTTATCGACTTGACTACCTTATTGACCAAGCCAGGTCTTAACAGTTTCACCGGAATACTTTATTACACCGGACTATTTTGAAGGTGGTTATACATTCACTACTTAAGTATAATACTGTAAGCATTATTTGCTTTAAGATGATTAATAAAATAAGAAACCAGAAAAAAGTTACGGGCCAAGCCGGTGGAAATAAAGAAAAATAACATTATTTGCAGCGTTAAAAAGGCAAGATAAACGTATTTGATTTTTCGTAGTGAAACTCCTTATGGAAGATCTTTGAAAAACTAAAAAATAGGTAAACACTGTGTGTTACAGTGTTGGGAACACCGGTTCTCGTCCGATCACCGTATCGCCTTTTGACATAAAAAATAAATAAAAATTTAACTGGTGGTAGGGTTTTACAGCCTCACTGGGTCGCAACCACCATGTATATGGCGAAAAAACCCGTCAGTGATTCGCTTCTGCGGGTCGCGTTTCGGGATCAGCCTGTGCATATCCAGCTTTTCGCAGGCCGACATGACAGCGGCGACCGGTGATGGATATTGTGTCGCCATTGTTTTTGGATTGTACTGTGCTTACCAACAGGCACAGTTTACCGTGCTACAATTAAAAAAAAACTTCTAAAGTTTTGTCTTACAACATTTACGTCGCGTAGTAGTTACATTTTTAAATGAGTTAAATTCAGTTCCTTCATATAAAATGTTTTTTTCGTTCATATAAAATGTTTGTTTTTAAAGATTTCCAGTATTTATACTCCGAAAAACAGTGTCTGCCGTATCCGAGACATCTAAAAGCCAATATTTTTAAATATTAGAAAATGGTATTACATTATATTGGCATTGGACATATTAATTATATTTATTTATCGGGCGTTCCACGCTAAGTAGGACGATTTCAGAAAAACAATTATTGATTTTCTCAATTTTGTGATATATTTTAGTACCGCTCAAAATAGTACTCCTCGTAAGGTTTGAGATTTTTTTATTAGTGTTTCGGGCCTATCATTCCTAAAAATTGTCCAAATTTAAACTTTTTAAAAATATCTAGTCTTCTTTTTAATAATATCTTACACGATCTGTATAGACTTTTTACCGAAGATTATTTCCCGATTATTGAATTTTATATCTTTTATATATCCGTTCATTATATTCGGGAGTTTTTGCGGCCGGTTTTGAGCGTTACTTTTATTCGAGACTGTGTGTCTTGGGTTTTTATATGTCAGTGGTTTTAATGAACGGATATATAAAAGATATAAAATTCAATAATCGGGAACATATTTAAAGCCAGGGTTCAATACGTATTTAACTTTTTTGTAATAACACCGTATGTGTACATCTTGGGTTTTTGTATATCAATGATTAAAACATATAAACTTCTTAGTATTACTTTACCTGTATAGCATGCGGCCTTTCTATTCCTCGTAAAGGCATTAGTGGGGCGTCTCGTCCAGTTCTTACACACAGGGTGAACTCGGTCGCAGCCCCCCATCGCCCCTCCACGTCATTCTCTCCGTCGCCGTCCGCGTCTCTGTCAGCGTCGTTGGTACCATTCTGCAGGACGTGTAGCGCGTGCCGCACCACACAACGTGCGTTCATTTCAGGGCTGACAGATACTGTTTTGAACTGAAAAGAGTAACGTTTAATAATTATAGTTTGTTTTCATTTTGAAGGTTTTTTTTTATCGACTTGACTACCTTATTGACCAAGCCAGGTCTTAACAGTTTCACCGGAATACTTTATTACACCGGACTATTTTGAAGGTGGTAGACTCACGCTGTAGCTATTACTGGTTTCAGCATAAATGGGTCGGCTCGACCGGGGTAGTACCACTCTCTCACAGAACACCGACGTGAAGTAATTATGCTTGCATTGTTGCTTTTCGTTCGGTCAGTGAGAGCGCCGGCGGCCCACCTCCTTTCCCCGTTTCTCTTGTCCCTACCCCTCCCCCATACACAGGCTGGCAACGCACTTGCGACTCCCCTGGTGTTGCTAGTGTCTATGGACGGTGGTGACCACTTAACATCAGGTGACCCACCTCTTCGTATGCCGCCTTTTGACATAAAAAATAAATAAAAATTTAACTGGTGGTAGGGTTTTACAGCCTCACTGGGTCGCAACCACCATGTATATGGCGAAAAAACCCGTCAGTGATTCGCTTCTGCGGGTCGCGTTTCGGGATCAGCCTGTGCATATCCAGCTTTTCGCAGGCCGACATGACAGCGGCGACCGGTGATGGATATTGTGTCGCCATTGTTTTTGGATTGTACTGTGCTTACCAACAGGCACAGTTTACCGTGCTACAATTAAAAAAAAACTTCTAAAGTTTTGTCTTACAACATTTACGTCGCGTAGTAGTTACATTTTTAAATGAGTTAAATTCAGTTCCTTCATATAAAATGTTTTTTTCGTTCATATAAAATGTTTGTTTTTAAAGATTTCCAGTATTTATACTCCGAAAACGAAGTTCAAACTTTGTCATTCATGAGGTTTTTAGTTTTATTTCTGATCTTCATATTTTAAGTGTACAAAATTTGCAGATCTTGAAAAGGAGCATACAATGTTAAGAACGGCTAAAAGTGGATCTAGCTTATTTTGAAATGTACGATACACATGTTGGTTTTTTTTTTCGAACTGACTACGCTATTGTTCTTTCAAGGTCTTAACAGCTTCACCGGACTACTAAGACGAGCGTTTAAGGCACTCGGTCGATTTTATTTTGACAACTAGCTCAAGGGTGCGCGGCACACCTCGGCTTGGACTGTTGCCTGATACATGCCATATGTAGGTAATTAACAACCGTCGTAGTTTACTAGTCATCGATTTTAAATCACAAAACTTTGTTGAGCATTTTACATGGAGGTAATATTATTGAATTATTTCATCTATTACATATTCTACACTTCTATGTTATGGCAATTTTTCGATATTTTCAAAATTCCCAAAATTGTAATGGTGGTATAACTTATTGTTCAAAAAGTTAAGATTTATTATTCTAACGTATATTTAATAGATTAATCTTAGGTATGTTACGGTAATTTATTTTACATCAAGAGTACTTAAGTCTAATACAAACTTATGATTTTATAAGTTCTCAAATCTGCGTATTCGGTATTAAAATTTTGCTGAAGTTAAAACGTGTTGAGGTTTATAGGAAAATTCTGGACATCCTAATTAGTTAAGACTTTTATTTTAGAAAACCCTGTATCTATATACAGTGTTTGCTTTACGTACTCCATCTTCTTCCAATTTAAATTCAATTCAATTCAAATTCAATAATTTCATTGTTGCGTTTCGTTCGGTCAGTGAGAGCGCCGGAGGGCCACCTCCCCTCCCACTCCCCACTAAACACAGGCTGACAACGCGCTTGCGACTCCACTAGTATTGCTAGTGTATATGGTCGGCGGTGATCACTCACCATCACGTGACCCGCCTGTTCGTTTGCCACCTATGATATAAAAAAAAATGTAAACTAAAAGGTCAATAGCTATACGATAGTGTACTTTGATACCACGTTCAATATGTGGATTAAGTCTTAGAAAGAAATCGAGCTTTTAATGAAGAAAAATGTAGTAGAAAAATCATAGCTTTTCATTTGAAAACCCATCGTCAAGCATTTATCGGCGTGTTCAAGTTGTAGCATTTGAAAGGCTCCCTTTTTAATTTTAGTGAGGTTACGTTATTTCGTCACTTAACATTTATTGAAGCTGTGGCCAGATTAAAAACATATATTTCTTTTTTTTATATTATAGGAGGCAAACGAACAGACGGGTCACCCGAGGGTAAGTTTTCACCGCCGTCCATAGACACTAGCAACACCTGGGGAGTCACAAGTGCGTTGCCGGACTTTTATAGAAGTATACGCTCGTTTCTTGACGGTTTGCATTTCATAATTGTTTGGAAATACCGCCGTCGGGAGTCGATTCCACAAGCCCGAAGTACGAGGCAGACATGACCTTGAAAACCTCACCGTGGAAGACCGCCATTCGTCCAGGTGGTGTGGATGAAACTTTAATTTTTGGCGGGTAGTACGATGGTGGAAATTAGCGGCAGGTATAAGTCCAAGGTGTAATTTCAGAAATAAGTCCATTAATCCCTAGATTTATATTCACATAAGCCATTCTAGTAAACCTATTGGATTGGACTTTCTTCTACTCATATAAAATTGGGTGTCGATTTGGTAAACAAGTCATTAGGATCAAAGATAATAGTGATGCAAACTAATCTGTATAAATGTTTGTCTGTTTGTATGTCTGTTGAATATTTATAACTAAAGTAGCGGACCTGGCGGACGTTGTCCTGCCTTGATAATAAAAAAAACCCTAAAAGTCAACCGCAACACCACCTACCGGGTCCAATTGTGAATCTAAACCATTCTCGGATCCACTGGAACACGCACACAAAGTTTTATTAAAATCGGTCCAGCCGTTTAGGAGGAGTTCAGTGACATACACACCCACAGAAAAAATTTATATATAAAGATAAGAGATGTTTTATTCGTTTGAATTACATTCTATCATTACATATTATAATACAAAGTCCTCCGCTACGTTTGTCTGTCTATCTGTTCGTGATAAACACCAAAACTACTGAACGGATTTTCATGCGGTTTTCACCAGTAGATAAGGTGATTCATGAGCAAGGCTTAGGTATATCATTTGTCAAGTTTTTTATTATTATCAGGGCGGGACAACGTCCGGCGGGCCCGCTAGTTTACAATAAATTCAAACGTTTCAGGCAATCTGCCAAAGGGTGGCAACGCACTTGCAACTCCTCTGGTGTTGTTAGTGTCCATGGACGGTGGTGATCACTTAACATCAGGTGACCCATATGTTCGTTTGCCACCTATGACATAAAAAAAAATCCCTGTAAGGGCACTACAGCACTGCATGTCCCCACAAAAAAGCCCTGCCGAATACTAAAAAGGTGTATTAAATAATGTATAACCTTTGTTTTGAAACTTGTAAATTTTGTAGGATTATTAGGGTCTTTAAACTTTATAGACTATAAACTAAAAGATGAACAAATTACAATTCTTTATAATATTTCAACATAATCCGGGATTTAACTGCAGGTAGAAACAGAATCACAATACTTACGAATTCAATAGACGTCATAAAGTCTTTGTAGAAGATCTGAATGTTTGTTGATTTCGGTTCAGTGGACAGTTGAGCGTTTAAAGCGTTTTGTATTTTTCTGAAAATTACAAATATACTTGAGATTAGTATGTAAAAATGTTAGTTTCCATACAGATATATAATTTGATTTATTATTATTCATTGTATGAGTTTTCTATCATATTATCAATTATAATACTATATTTTTCAACGTGAATAAACACCATGTAAAGTCTGATCAATGCTTAAATGATAATACTTTTACAAATCAACCGTTTTAAATGATTAAGTAGTTACTTTTTGAAGTTATACTTCTTTTGGCGCGTTAGGGAAAAATGATGAGAGTACATTTTTACGATGCGCGCGCACATCGTCTCGAAAAACCGACACCCTGAAGTTAGCTATAGTCAACATTTTGTTTCTTTGTATTTGTTCTGGGGTAGTACCACCCTCTCATAGAAAACCGACGTGAAGTAACAGTGTTTGCATTTCGTTCGGTCAGTGAGCGCGCCGGAGGCCCATCTCCTTTTCTCCTTTCACTTCCCCTCCCCCATACACAGGCTGGCAACGCACTTGCGACTCCCCTGGTGTTGCTAATGTCTATGGATGGTGGTGATCACTTAACATCAGGTGACCCACCTGTTCATTTGCCGACTTTTGACATAAAAAAAAATGTATCTGGTGGTCGAGTTTTACAGCCTGACTGGATCGCAACCACCATATACCGATAAAACCCGTCATAGTGATTCGCTTCTGCGGGTCGCGTTTCGGGATCAGCCTGTGAATATCCAGCTTTTTGCAGGCTGCCATCGCACCGGCGACCGGCGATGGATATTGTGTCACCCGGTGGTCGCCATTGTTTTTGGATTGTACTTACCGTTAGGCACAGTTTGCCGTGCTACAATTTAAAAAAAAAACTTCTAATGTTTTGTCTTACAACATTTACAATGCACAATCAAATATGCAGTGTTTTCAATGAGTTAAATTGATTTTACGTCGTGTTCTTTTCTTTTTAAAACTAGCTAAATTCAATTTTAATCGTTCATATAAAATGTTTTTTTTTTTAATTTCCAGTATTTATACTCCGAAATCGAAGTTCAAACTTTGTCATTCATGAGGTTTTTTAGTTTTATTTCTGATCTTCATATTTTAAGCGTACAAAATTTGCAGCTCTCGAAATGTAAAATAAAATGTTAAGAACGGCTAAAATTTGATCTAGCTTATTTTGAAATGTACGATACACATGTTGGTTTTTTTCGAACTGACTACGATATTAACCTATCAAGGTCTTAACAGCTTCAATGGACTACTAAGGCGAGCGCTTAAAGCACTCAGCCGATTTTAGTTTGACAACTAGCTCAAGGGTGCGCGGCACACCTCGGCTTGGGCTGTTGCCCGATATATGCCACATGTAGGTAATTAACAACCGTCGTAGTTTACTAGTCATATTATATATTATTATTATTAATATATTATTGAATAATTTCATCTATGTAAACATTTCTATGTTATGGCAATTTTTCGATATTTTCAAAATTCCCTGTAAGAGCACTGCGTGTCCGCACAAAAAAAGCCCTGTACTAAAAAGGTGTCTTAAATAATGTACAACCTTTGTTTTGAAACTTGTAAATTTTGTAGGATTATTAGGTTCTCTAAACTTTACAGACTATAAACTAAAAGATGAACAAATTACAATTCTTTATAATATTTCAACATAATCCGGAATTTAACTGCAGGTAGAAACAGAATCACAATACTTACGAATTCAATAGACGTCATAAAGTCTTTGTAGAAGATCTGAATGTTTGTTGATTTCGGTTCAGTGGACAGTTGAGCGTTTAAAGCGTTTTGTATTTTTCTGAAAATTACAAATATACTTGAGATTAGTATGTAAAAATGTTAGTTTCCATACAGATATATAATTTGATTTATTATTATTCATTGTATGAGTTTTCTATCATATTATCAATTATAATACTATATTTTTCAACGTGAATAAACACCATGTAAAGTCTGATCAATGCTTAAATGATAATACTTTTACAAATCAACCGTTTTAAATGATTAAGTAGTTACTTTTTGAAGTTATACTTCTTTTGGCGCGTTAGGGAAAAATGATGAGAGTACATTTTTACGATGCGCGCGCACATCGTCTCGAAAAACCGACACCCTGAAGTTAGCTATAGTCAACATTTTGTTTCTTTGTATTCGTTGTTTGTATTTCTTTGTATTAAAACTTTCAATGTATTAAATACTTTTTTTCTATTGTTAGTGTCGTTTTTTCTACAAACGTAGAAGAAAGCGAAAGATAAAACTTTTGAAGAGATTTTTATCTTCTTACGGCAAAGAAATATAATTTCTAACGCGTGTACACACACACAATTTTTATAGTTCATATCGTATTTCCTAAAAGTATCAATAAATAACAGTAATCAGTAATATTTACAAATCAATTTAGACCCATGTTAGAAGAAGAAATAATTGCTTTATGAAATAATATGATAATTTGCGATTACAAACATTTAGGGCATAAAAATGTTAAGGAGTTTTTAGCGGGACTTTGATCTGTCGTGTAGTGGATTTTATATTTTATTCATGATCTTGTGTTACTTGACTGTATATTGTGTAAAATTGGTGGTGTTTTACGTAATATAGTTAGTTTATTGTGCATAAGTGAAGTGACTGGAAAATAATACCACGGACCATGAATTCTGAAATGACACAAAAACTCCATGGAATGTTCTAACAAGATGGCCACCATCTTGTTAGTTCATTGAAATTATATCAAGAAACTTGTAATATCGATACTCGACAATGGCAGTTATAGACTATTAGAAGACTGGTTGCCAAAAATAAAATAGAAGCAAAATTACTTGACAATGGCAGAAATAATCTAAAATATTGGTTGCCGAAAAAATTTAAAAAAAAATGTTAAGTAAATGTTGTAATACAATTTTGGGTAAAACAAGTAAAACTTACCTATACCAAGTATCTCTAGCAGCTTGCGTGGGGTAAGTCGCGAGGTAGTTTATAACACCCGTAATTGTAGGCCAACCGATAAGGAATCCTGTGTCATCTCCATCGGGTATGGAAAGCCATACTTCCGTCAACCTGACGCTCTCTTTCAACTTAAAGCAATTCGTTCCTCGCGATTTGCCGACGAGGAGTAAATCGCTGAACAAGAACAAATGTCGGTCTAGCGGTGGGGAAGTCGTTCCTATTGGACAAAGCTGGACTGGCGCCTCCATGATGAAAGTGCGTGGCGATAAATTGTTATTGCTTGCACTGATTGGACCACCGATATCCAGGCTCGGTCGTTTACGCAGACTTTTTTGTTTCTGTAATTAAAATTTCCACACATGTGATAATGTTATATGACGCTTGATATATCTTTATATATAAATTTCTTCTGTGCGTGAGTATGTCACTGAACTCCTCCTAAACGGCTGGACCGATTTTAATAAAACTTTGTGTGCGTGTTCCAGTGGATCCGAGAATGGTTTAGATTCACAATTGGACCTTGTAGGTGGCGTTGCGGTTGATTTTTAGGATTTTTTTATTATCAAGGCAGAACAACGTCCGCCAGGTCCGCTAGTTGTTAAATAAAACTTAATATATGAAATATTCGAATGCGGACGCGGCACCATAACACAAATTTAACTAAGTACAGGCCTTGCCAAATTTTTGGTCGCTCTGAATATACTCGTAATTGCGAAGAACATAGATTCAGGTATAAATACGTATTATTTTATATGTAGAATATTGATACAACTCAACAAGGATAAATAAAGAACAATGTTGGATCCCTATAATACTATTTTAATTTTATTTTGTATTTATCTCTTCATTATAAGTATAAAAATGCAAGACCGAACTTATGCACCTATAACGTATAATAAATAAATAAATATATATATTCAGAGCGGCCAACAAGATTAACGAGGACTGTAATAATGATATCAATGTTGTGTTCGGGTACTATAGGTTTGGTTGGATTGACTAGTCAGCCCCTAGCACACAATATCGACAATAGACACTTATCATTAAAGATTGTCCCTATCTGAGATTGATAATAAATGATTTTAGACCAAAATTAATAAAATATATAAATTTTACAATTGTAAATGAAAGGTGTTTATGATCTGTACCACATTGAGTTTTACTCATCATGCACATGGTGATAAAACTGTTAAAGGGACACTATTTTAGTTTTATTGACAACCCATGGATTGCAAATCTTTGACAGTCACGGATTTCTTTGGACTGCACAGTCTTGCGCTCAGATAAAATACGGTCCCTTTGTCGTACTACAAAAAAGACAATCAGGCGAAGTTCATACCTATTTCTATGCAAACATAATGTCTGAAGGGTAAAAATTGCGTGCGTACAAAGTACACATGTCAGAAGTGAAACTTCTTTGGCGAACTAATTCTCTAAGTCTTGTTTATATTTATACAAACAAGAAAAAAGAAAAAAAGAATAATAAGTTTTTATTTATTTAATCTGCGTTTACTGCAAATGACGTCACTTCCGTTGCATACCTGCGTGACGTTACATCTGTAAAATTTTTACCTTTATGCGCCTAAAGAAGTTTCACTTCAAAAAGCCTTTATATTATTATTTACCTGCGCATGGTGCGATGCAAGTGCAGCAGGTGCGTCGGCATCGTGTAAGGCAAGATAGTCATGTGGGAAGAGGTCCTGGACGCGCTCCAGGTCGGACAGCCTTGCGGCACGACGTCGCGCGCATCCACCACCCACCAGTCTTTCATATTGGGCCAACCGCTCGATCTACATAGAATAAGAAATCATTAATAATTAAAATAAAGAGAGAAATAATCGTATCGTCTCTGGGGTACATCAATAATTTTGATAAGATGAGGAATGGGCATAAATAATAATAAATAGGTACCTAAATGCAGAATAACCTCAACATACGCACGATCTTGAGGTAATTTGACCAAAGAAGCGAATAATCGTACCGGACTTCGTGTACAATTCTTGCCAAACTCTTTATTATTTATCTTTATTTTTATCTATATTATGAGAAAACCCGAATTTACGGCTATATTAACAGTGGCCAGAAAGATTGACGAGGATTGTAACTTGTTTTTATAAAACAATAATAAATAATTCAAAAGCAATAGAAGTAAATATAACCTTTGTATACGAGTGTATACATGCAGAATAACCTCAACATACGCACGATCTTGAGGTAATTTGACTAAAGAAGCGAATAATCGTACCGGACTTCGTGTACAATTCTTGCCAAACTCTTTATTATTTATCTTTATTTTTATCTATATTATGAGAAAACCCGAATTTACGGCTATATTAACAGTGGCCAGAAAGATTGACGAGGATTGTAACTTGTTTTTATAAAACAATAATAAATAATTCAAAAGCAATAGAAGTAAATATAACCTTTGTATACACTCGTATACAAATCGTTAATCGTTAATCTTATATAATTAATACCATTAAATATAATTGTCTAATTTAAATTCTTGACAATTATATGCAGTCTCGAGTCCTCGGAAATATTTCTTGTATACATTGGATCGACCCCTTAGACCGTGTCCACTACAATGCTATCTATGACCGGGACAAAGGACCGTGAGAGTTTCACTATCCATTGTTGTGCATCAGCGCGTTAGAAAGGACTGATAAACAGTACTCAATCTTTAAGGATGAAGCTTTACATAAATATTTAATAGCCAAGAAGTCACGTAGTCACGACCAAGCAAGCAATTATGCAGAACCAATACGATTTACATACGTTAAAGGTATATTACATACAACCTGAAATAATGTAATTACTTTTAACATTCATTTTTAAAGGTTATCATCAAATAGAATTAACTCGATAACTTATGTCTTGATAGAGAAAATTGTTGCTGTGTTAATACTTCCTATTTTCCTAGCAAGGTCTTAACAGCTTCACCGGACTACTAAGGCGAGCGCTTAAGGCACTCGGCCGATTTTATTTGACAACTAGCTCAAGGGTGCGCGGCACACCTCGGCTTGGGATGTTACCTGATACATGCAATTCGCGACCTATCTGAGCTAACTATTCATACATATATGAGTTGTTGAAATATATATATGTGTACCAAGCATACATACCTGAACAACTCTTATATATATTTCGTATCGGAGTTAATACTTCCTTATGTATAAATGTTTACATTCATTTGTTTGTAAAAGAATTTATTTGCCTATTGTTTCCTAAAAACAAATGTTAAAGTATGCTTTGCAGCTGTAAACTGCTCCCAAGATGCTCCCAAATAATATTAAAAGCTAAAATGCCAGGTAGGATAACTGTTTTTGAGTCTAGTATTAGTAAAAATATTTTTCTAATCTTTCTTTAAAATCTTTTGCTTATCTCTCTTTTTATATTTGTGTACACAATACATATTATATTTACAAAATCAATGTGTAAATTATTTACTAAATATAAGCGTCATAATTATTCGCCTATGAGCTTTCTGAACAATGTTGTCGATCTTTTAAAAAAATGTGTTTAAAAAACATTTAACATCATATCCATGTGCTAAATAAGTGTATATGTAATATAAATTATTTCAATGGCATCTTTGAATGGCGTCAACTTTATTTGCTTCGCGTCGTGTTCGTTGGTACGTAAAATTATGCACTCGGGGGCGATCGGGGTAAATATACTAAGTTATGATAATAACAGTGCATTTTATTTTGAGAAAACATATTCTTTAATGGCATCAACTTTATTTGTTCCGCGTCGTGTTCGTTGGTACGTAAAATTATGCACTCGGGGGCGATCAGGGTAAATATACTAAGTTATGATAATAGCAGTGCATTTTATTTTAAGAAAACATATTTTTTAGACGCCAAATTTGAATAATCTGTTATAAATTTGTTATAATGTATGAAAAATAACAATTTGAGTAATGTTGATAGCTTTTTGCGGAGTCTTAGTCTCTCGTGTAGAGGTTTCGTTTTCATAATTTTACGTCACATTTTGATCTTATATTATGTAACCTTAATGCCATTTTACATACAACTTGATGTAAATGACTATCTTGTGGTTATCACTGAATCATTAGAATACTATTTGCAATATTTAATTATCTAATGAACACACTAATACGTTCAATAAAGAGAATTAGTTACCGAAGTAAGAAGGATAAGGCAATAAGGGATGTAATTTATATAATTGCTTTCACTTTGTCTATATTTTGATGAAAACTTTTACTCAAATATTTAATAAATTACAGCAATATACCTTAAATGTATAATTATACTTCTATACTAATCACAGTACCGAAAAGAAACATTTTATTTTCTTCGCATCTTAAATACAGATTTAACTATTCATAAATAGATACATGTACACTGTATTTATTTCCATAATTATTTATACATAATATTTAATAGTACCATTACTTATTAGCAAGTATTATGCATCGTTTGGCATAAAACTGTTGAACCGTAACAAATTTAAAAAAGTACCCAACCGCGACCTTATTATATGATTTTCATTCAATCCGACATATTGACACGGGTGCCGTATATATTTACGTCAAAATAATATAGCCCAATGAACTTCTTATGAAGTAACAGTTTTAAAATATGATATTCTTATGTAAATAAATATATAGAATATTAACTTATCATTATATTTCTTCAACACCGTTTTAAACCCTAACTATAAGTATAAACTAAGCTATAGTAATTAGAATTTAGGTATGATTAAAAACGAATTCGTTTCTATCTTCGTTTACAATGAATATCTACATCGATATGGTACGAGGTATAAAATAAATAAAACGCAATAAAATTGCAAAAGCAATAAAACGCAATTAATTTAGCGCTGGAAATCGTCTGCGTCCAAAATTTGGACTATAAAAATGTACTAATATTAAAAAAAATTGAACCAAGGAATGTAATACTCATTATTATCACATTATGTCGCCTGGTAACTATTAAATTATTATCATACTTAACTTTCACCTGAGTAATTTATTAAATTAATGACTCTCCTTTCTACAAATTATTAAAAACAATCAAATAATGTGAATATTTAGGCGCCGGAAGGGCGAGACGCACAAATGCGTATTTGTTATCAGGTTTTTTACAACCAAATAACTTTTAAAAGAGGATTAAGTTTTAAAACAACGATACCGTGTGCTTTTGTTCTCGAGATAATAGAAAGTGTAAACAGATGATTTATAATAAAACAACAGTTCATTTGTTTACATAATTTTAGCTTTTTTGTTCGAGAGCCACGAATTTAGAGCATCGCAAATAGGCACACGTATACATACTTTATCTTTGGACGTGTTACACGGAACTGCACTTTCTAACTTAAATATTTACTTTGGAGTAAATGTGTACTTACGAGCGTAAGGTTTTTTTAGATAACGCATAAACTGTCCTAAAAATTTAAGATAAGGCGGAGCGCGTGCGACGGCCGCGCGCCCTGCATGATTACGGGCCCGCGCTTTTTACAAGTTATCTCTCTGTCTGCATTATTTACATTTCCTGTTTTAGTAGGCACTCCTAGGAGTCAACGCTATTTTAAATATTTGTTATATTACATTAACTTATAGAAATTTTAAAGAGCTTTTTATATTTACACATATATATACATTCTTATCTGTTATCGACTTATTTTTCATTACATAACTAATATATTATAAGAATTCACAGAGGAAATACTGTTTTCGTATTTTATCGCGATTATTATTTTGTTTATTATTTTGTTATATTACATTAACTTATAGAAAATTTAAAGAGCTTTTTATATTTACACATATATATACATTCTTATCTGTTATCGACTTATTTTTCATTACATAACTAATATATTATAAGAATTCACAGAGGAAATACTGTTTTCGTATTTAATCGCGATTATTATTTTCATTATTATTTTGTGTTTCTTATAAGCCGATGAACGCCGGCTGCACGCACGAAAAAGCATGACTCATCGTCACGTTCCGCCTGAGCCGAGCGTGCATGTGAAAGCGAGGAATAAGCGATATTGAGCCGCGATCGGCCTAAGCGTTCGGCTTGTGACGCATCTATCTATATATAGAACTAGCTGTGCCCGCGACTTCGTCCGTGTGAAATCTTATGTACAAAAAACAGTGATTAATAAAGTCATCTGAATGTATTAGGTCCATTTATGTCATTTTAGTCATTAAAATTACAATAACTTTTGATAGAGTGAACCGATTTTAATGAAACAAAGACAAAATTATTCTCGAAGATATGCTTTATGATTTTCTTGGTTTGGTTTTACTGTGAACCCAGTATCTTAGCAGTGATGCGTGTTCATACAAACAAACAGACAGACAGACATTTCTAAAAATGATTGAAATGTATTTTATTACCTAGACACCTGCACCAATTTTTATCACGAAAATCTAAAAAGTACAGACACAGTTCTTATTATATGTATAGATATAAGATATAGATAATTCATTTCAATTCGTAAAAGTATGCAATTTTTCATCGATCTTTTCTTGTAACGTACAATTATCGTCCGTACGTGCAGTCTTTACAGACAACCATTTTTTTACACTTTTATGTGAACACAATAACGCAGTAAATACCATTTATTTTAGATGTTTAGTTTAGTTTAAAAGAATAAAAAGGTGCATTGAAAAACATTATTGCTATTTTACGTTTCCTATTATTTTAACGGTGATGCTAATATTGTTATTAATGTCATAAGGTTACATGTAGGTCAAGTTATGTAAAAGAAACGAAGTTACAGCCGAATATTATATTAATTATGTAAGAATCGGTTGATCTGCATCAATAAATAGTTAATGAGTGGTTTTAGCTAATATATTATCGCGTTATTAGACATCTAAAAGTTGCTTTTGATAAGTAACAGTAGAAATCTAAATTAATTCTTTTGAGATTAAATAGTAAATTATGCGATTGTAATACTTTTAAAAAGTATTTAAAATCAACCAATAGTGCTAGCACTTAAATTAATATAATGAATATTGTTTGTCCGAAGTGGAACATCTGGCCTCTTTTTGAAAAGACTTAGTGATGGAGGACTTTGAAGGATTCTGAATTATTAATAACTAGCTAATGCTCGCGACTTCGTCCGCGTCGAATAATTACTTTGGGCTAACTAACCGCAGCGGATGCACTCAAAGAAAAAAAACTATGTAGAAACATTCTCCATTAGTGCTCCGCTCTTGTTAGTTTTTTTTTTTTTTTCGAACTGACTACGCTATTGACCAAGCAAGGTCTTAACAGCTTCACCGGACTACTTTCGCTCTTGTTAGTCTTAGCGTGATGATCTATAGCGTATAATCTTTGACAAATGAGCTATCTAACACAGAAAGAATTTTCCAAATGGAAGCGGAATCTTACATATTTCCATACAAACTTTCATCTCCTATTTCCTATTGTTATTTTACACTCTTGAGGGTAAAACTTTTACAAACTTTGAATGTCATATTTATTTATATCGAATCAATAGCCTAAAAAATAAGTTTCAAGAATTTAGCTTCAAAAATCACGATACTTCTATATAATTTTTCATCCCCCTTTCAACCCCTTACAACCCTTTTTTCGCATTAGAAAGTATGTAGTCTATGTCCTTTCTCAAGCTCTAGACTGTGTACCAAGTTTCATTCAAATCGGTTCAGTAGTTTGGTGTGAAAGCGCGACAGACAGAGTCACTTTCACATTTATAATATTAGTTAGGATTAGATTTAGCAAAGGTTTTGAGATGTAAGGGGTGTCAAATTTTGGGCTAACTAACCGCAGCGGAAGCTCTCAAAGAAAAAACTATTTTGAAACATTCTTCATTGATGCTCCGCTCCTATTAATCTTAGCGTGATGATCTATAGTCTATAGCCTTCCTTGACAAATGAGCTATCTAACACTGAAAGAATTTTTCAAATCGGAGCGGAACCTTACATATTTCCATACAAACTTTCATCCCCTATTTCCTATTGTTATTTTACAATCTTGAGGGTAAAACTTTTACAAACTTTGAATGTCATATTTATTTATATCGAATCAATAGCCTAAAAAATAAGTTTCAAGCATTTAGCTCCAAAAATCACGATACTTCTATACAACTTTTCATATTACCCTTTCAACCCCTCACAACCCTTTTTTCGCATTAAAAAGTATGTAGTCTGTCCTTTCTCAAACTCTAGACAGTGTACCAAATTTCATTTAAATCGGTTCAGTAGTTTTGGCGTGACAGCGCGACAGACAGAGTTACTTTCACATTTATAATATTAGTTAGAATTAGATTTAGCAATGGTTTTGGGGTGTAAGGGGTGTCAAATAACATCATAAGACTTGAGACATCCAAGCCAACCTCACCTGCACGTGGTGCACCCTGCTGAATAACGAAGTAGACAAAGGCGAAAGCGGGGTGGTAGGGTTTTATAACCTGACTGGGTCGCAACTACCATGTATATGGCAAAAAAGCCCGTCATAGTGATTCACTTCTACGAGTTGCGCTTCGGGATCAAGCTGTGTATATCCAGCTTTTCACATGCCGGCATGACTGCGGCGACCGGCGATGGATAGTGTGTCACTCGGTGGTCGCCATTATTTTTGGATTGCACTGTGCTTACCATCAGGAATAGTGCAGTCATTTTGCAGTGCCAAAATAAAAAAAGGTACCTTAATGGTGGTAAAATGTTTGTCGGTTTTAGGTAGTAATAACCAAATTGCAATTAAATAAATAAAAGAAAGTCGCGGCCACGAGTTAGTATGCAATAAGAAAAATTCAATAAACCGTAATGGATATAATAAATGTACGCGTAATTGATAAAATGAGCACTCTTCACTTCCAATAAAACACTTGGGACCGCATAAGTATAGCTTGACGTTGATTTAATAACGTATTTGCAATCAAAAATGTTATTAACGGTAAGTAATATTGTATACAGAATGCATGTATAAAGTTTGAGGAATGCATTTGGGACAATGATTCACAGGAGGTATTCGGAACGTTCAAGATCGGAACAGGGATTGCAAATACCGGATCCGATACTACGTGTTTCGTGATTGAAATTTGTAATCGCTATTTGCGAAATTTTACTTTTAACTGAGAAACTAAATCTTACAAGGTTTCTCTAAACGTGTAACGCAATTTTATCAGGTTACGTTGAATTCACTTTCTACATTCTGTGAGAAATTTCTCATTTATACAACAAGGGAATATTGTATAGTATACATGATAATAATATCACATTTTAATGTTTACTGACTTAACAAAAATATTTGTCATATTTATATACGCTTGGAATAGTTACGTTCACGGCTCAGCTTATGTGAACTTCTAAATTATTGTTAAGATGTTTATTCTATATTAAAGAACCTATTTGTAAATAATATCTGTTATCTACAGAATATGATAATATTAAATCCCATAAAGAATTAGTATGTTCAATTATTGCGGCGAAATTATATCATTTGGCATTGATTTAGAGATAAAAGTTACATTTATGGTACATCTATTTCTCTTCTAAATAATTATCTACGACTTTATACGGAGTCAATTAATTTTTAACATCTCAAATTCTTTCATTAAACCGATACTAAAGTGTGGATAAAGAACGCACTTCAAGTTAAAAAAAGCATATATCATAGATTAGCACATATACGGTCTTATTTTGTTTTCATTAGACTTTGAATTTAGAAGATACATGGGAAATACTCAAAATCGAGTAGTAAATGTATAGTGTGACTAAGATATTGTATGTTTATGGATATATAAGACTAGGTAACTACGGTGAAGAACGTTCTGGTGCATTTTTCTAAAGCAGTTTTTTAAGTAGGATTTTTTGTTTCATTATATTTTTTAAATTATACATCATATCAAAAATAATAATTATATCAACAATCAAATATCATTTGGCATTGATTTAGAGATAAAAGTTACGTTTATGGTACTTCTATTTCTCTTCTAAATAACTATCTACGACTTTATACCGAGTCAATTAATTTTTAAACTCCCAAATTCTTTCATTAAACCGATACTAAAGTGTGGATAAAGAACGCACTTCAAGTTAAAAAAAGCATATATCATAGATTAGCACATATACGGTCTTATTTTGTTTTCATTAGACTTTGAATTTAGAAGATACATGGGAAATACTCAAAATCGAGTAGTAAATGTATAGTGTGACTAAGATATTGTATGTTTATGGATATATAAGACTAGGTAACTACGGTGAAGAACGTTCTGGTGCATTTTTCTAAAGCAGTTTTTTAAGTAGGATTTTTTGTTTCATTATATTTTTTAAATTATACATCATATCAAAAATAATAATTATATCAACAATCAAATTATAGGTGGTAGAGCCACGCTGAAGCTATTACTACTTTCAGCATGAATGGGTCGGCTCGTCCGGGGTAGTACCACCCTCTCACAGAAAACCGACGTGACGTAACAGTGCTTGCATTGTTGCGTTTCGTTCGGTCAGTGAGAACGCAGGAGGTCCAACTCCCCTCCCCCTCCTGTCTTTCCCATTCCCCCTTTTCCCAAACACAGGCTGGCAACGCACTTGCGACTCCTCTGGTATCGCGAGTGTCTATAGACGGTGGTGATTCCTTAACACCAGGTGACCCACCTGTTCGTTTGCCTCCTATGACATAAAAAAAAATCAACAGAATTGAGGATTATGAATGAATGATTAAAAAAAAAAAAAATTACATGGCCACGAGAGTTAATTTACATTCTATACAAACACATGCGGTTCAAAGGTTCCTTGCATTATATTCGGAACAAATCACAATAAATCCGGAACTGAGTATAATGCGTTGATTATTGTATTTATCTCATTGACATCTAGTATAGAGGTCGTGTCGGCTCACAGCGTGTCGCCTCCGACACATATCTCCTCCCATTGTCGTGATACTTAGCAAATCGTCGACTCATAGTGAAAACAATCCTACGATCGCCATTCAAAGATAGACATTTCACTTTTGGTCAGAATACCTTCAAGTAAAAGTGTTTTGTTTCTGTACCAAAGGTCAAAGAAACCCGACGTATCCGCGGACACCTTCGAACCATCATTATTTTACCATCCACTTAATACATTACTGTCAAAGTGCAGATTGCAAACATTTGTCAACGTCTAGATTAAAACAATGGACACATGATATGTGATGAAACAAATACGAATCGCACGGGTCATAGGCTAATAAAGTAACGGAATGATTTCTACATAACCTGATTACAGTAAATGAACTAATAACATCGAAGTAACCAATATATGTTACATAACCTTCTTGCTAAATGCAACTAGGGCAGTAGATTTTTTTAAACAAAATCTCCGGATATTATGTCAACAAAGTTTGCTTAATTATAAAATTTGTAGACCACGTCTAGAGTTCTGATAGTTTAGACGTTTGGTTTGTAAATAGGTAATAAGAATCAAGAGGCAAAAACAGGTAACTGTATGTCGGATAACTGATGGGGTTGAGTAAAATACTTGTATATGATAAGCATTCTAAAACCCAGTTATTAGAATATATCATTAATTTTATTCTCTACTTTATACTTCTATATATACTAGCTGATGCCTGCGACTCTACAAGCGCTAGAATGTAATTTTTTTTGTGACCCGACTACGCTATTTATCTAACAAGGTCTTAACAGCTTCACCGGACTACTAAGGCGAGCGCTTAAGGCACTCAGCCGATTTTATTGACAGCTAGCTCAAGGGTGCACGGCACACCTCGGCTTGGGCTGTTGCCTGATACATGCAATTCGCGACATAATTTTGTGTCACTGTGTCGCACGAGCAGTGCACTCAAGGGCTCCACGCTGAGGGAACGGAACTAGGCTTGAGCCGCTGCCGAAGGGGCCTAATCTAACGTATGGTATAATGTAATTAAAGAAATGTAAAATTGTAAGATGTAGAATTACAGAAATGCTCTGCTAAATACATTTGTCGACACGCGCGCCTCTACTATAAGTTAATTTTACTATGCTTATAATCTTCCTGCAAATGTAAAGGTATACATACAGCCAGAAGAACGGCATAGCAGTTCATGACATGCGAACAAACAAACATAGTTGTGATATGTTAAATACGTAAATACTGACCGAGTGCAGGATAGGATTTACCATCAATAAAAATATATAATATCTTGCAATTTTTCTGCATGATAATATCTTAAAATTAACATGCATCCCCACAATTACATGATACCAATTACCACAGAGTAAGACGAAATGCGCAGAGGTAAATCGCGGTAATTATTTATTCCGACATACACCGATCATAAATCATAAAGAAAGCGATGCTGTTACCGAAGAAGACATCAAGCTTGGAATTTCCGAATGGGAATGATGTAGTGCTGGACAGAAAATTCAGTATAACGCATTCTGAGCCGAGCTCGGATAAGAACGGTCAACGTCCCGTTTTCAAACACTCTGTGCACTTATTTTAAAATTTAAAAATAATCTCACAAGATTCCACAATATTCCAAATGAGCTGAATGTGATTCATAACCTAATACAACAAACAAATTAAAGCATTCTATACGATTTAACGCGCTTTGTCTATAAAATAATCTTTAATTAAATGAACGGTTCAATATATGATATAACATAACATTCGGTACTAGCGAGACAAATTTAAAAAAATATTTTTGTTTTTTACTTCTTAATACATATATAAATGTACAAATATAAATAAATAAATGTATATAAATCATTTTGAGTTTTTGTTTATTTGAGAAATCATTTTAGTATCTTAATGTTAATTCAGTTTTTAAACCAATGGTGATTAATTTAACCGATTTGGATTTTAATAAACCCTGTTATAGTTTTATTTAGCGTATTTCAAATACTATAACGTCTAATTCTAATACTGACTATCATGAATAAGATGGCAAGTTCGTTTGTTACGCTTTCACGCCGTAACTACTGAACCCAATTATCATGAAATATAATGAAATTTAGGATACACGTCAACGGTACAAAATAAGACTGAATACTTTTAATCCAGAAAAAAAGTGCAATCATATATTAATATACCAAATCTAAAGAAAAAAGAAAATTGTTGAAAAAATAAGTAAATAACATTTTAATTTTTAACTAGTGCCATCAAAGCTCTGCTATAGATAGAAAACATTCTTGAGGAATGAGTTGGAGATACCTTAATTGCACGTGTACTAATTATGTGTGTATACTTAATTGTTAATTATTACTTCGAATCGGAACTGACTGAAAAACTAGTTTTCGCAATAGTGACAACTGCTCCTCAACTTAATTAAATCGGTAAGTTAAACTAACACATCCATTCACTGACAATTAAATAGGAAAAAGAATATTTCATTAAATATTAATAGAATGAGCTGTTTTGTAAATATTCATTTAAATATAGCTGATAGCACATCGAATCGGGTTACGCAAGGATTTAAAACCTTACAATAGACCGGGCGTCAATCAAGCATCGAAGCGTTGGAGATGTTTATAAATAAGTCCATGGTAGAAAGTACGTTGCCTAAGGCTAGCTCGTAATGCAGACGGTGTGCAATGCCCCTTATCTTCCAGTCAATTGCGCATGGACCCGGTTAATTGAGCAAGTTCAGCATCATACCTCGGGTCAGTCGCCGCGACCTTTCAACTTGAAATACAATATCATACGGTGCCCTTACGTCTGCCACGACATATGCCGGCTTGATTGGGTTGACTTTTAAAAGTGTCGCATTGCGTAAGCTTCTACCATCGAAAAAGTTGATTGGCCTGTGATTTCAAAAGCCAAATCTCCAACGCTTTATACGTGAAGTTAAATATAAAAACGATTTACTGTGTTCTTACTCAACAACTGAACATTCTATGATCATAAAAATCGGGAAAAATGTTACTTAAAGTAATAATCACGTTAGACGGATACAAATTTAACTTCCAAAATCCGAATACCGTTAAATATTTGATCGGATTTGTGTCAACTTGTTATATATGAGTTTGACCGGTGCGACATTTAGGTAGGCAGTTAATTTACTCGTCCATATTAACACACGACAAAAAAATGTTTGCTTCTGTGGTTAGTCGCCGAAGTGAAAATTAATGTGCACAGTGGTTATAAAACTCGGTAAACGATCGTTGGCTGAATGATTTCCCGGTTTTTTTTTTGGTTGCGTAACGCATAGCACTGTTTATACACTTTACATCACCGAGTGCAATACACGCGGAGAACGATCCGAACTCATGATTCGAAACGTTTCTCGATGTAATAATTATTGACTGTGCGTCAAAATTTGAACATTTAAAATGTTTTTAAACGCGACCTACAAATTATAAATTACAACAGCTAGTTGATACCCGCGATTTTGCCTGCGTTGTTTTTTATTGTATCAATATATTTTATGTACAGGCTTAAACATTAAAAAAATGTTACAAAATTTCTTTAGTGTTTTGTAGCAGTTATAAAAATCTTAATTCTTAAAATTTTAGTACCTAAATATTAAATGAATCTATCCTGGTAATTCTTTTTTTAAATAACGACTAAATATCTAAGTAGAAATTTAAAAAAAATCGTAATCTACATAGTAGACTATAATATAATATATATAAATATTATATAAGAAAGTATCAGAAAATAGTATAATAATTTTCTGTCGAGACTTAAATAAGTATCTTTAAAATTGAATATTATTATTTTTATATTAGTAAAATACGACCACTAGAAAATATTATTATTCATAATTTGACAAACGAAAAACAAAAATCATATGACCAGAGTAATTTTAAATGTATTTAGTATTATTTATCAGTAATTCATATTTAAGATTCGAGTATCCGTCTATTTAGAAAGTATTGTTTTTATATATCCAGCGAATTGATACGTCACGGTAAAAGATAATTGTACTGTAGCATGCAAAATTATGTAAAAACGAAAAAGCATGAAGTGAACTAACTAAGGAAGTCCGTTTCTGTTTGCTATGTCAATTTTAAAAATGGACATTGTCCTACTTTTCGACATGCGTTGCGTAAAATGTTATCGTAAAACTCGGGTTGTATTGCTGTTTAGTTGGAAAGTGATAAGTGGTAACTTTAGATCTTCAAGCTTTTTAAACGGGTACATATGTTCCCGAAGAAACATGTAACGTACGTCAAATTTGAACATTTTTATAGCGGTTTTAAATTCTACGAGTTGAAACCTGCGTCTTCGGCTTCGTTGTTTATTTTCTTTAAAAAAATAGTTTGTGTGTGTGTGTACATATGTACACGAACATTCTTATGGCGGTTTTAAATTCTACGAGTTGAAACCTGCGTCTTCGGCTTCGTTGTTTATTTTCTTTAAAAAAAGTAGTGCGTGTGTACTTATGTACACGCGTTAGACGTTATACTTTTTTGGCGTAACAGGATAAAAATCTTTTCAAATATTTTATCGTTCGCCTTATTCTACGTTTGTAGAAAAAACGACACTAACAATAGAAAAAGTTATAAAAAAGTTATAAAAAACTATAGCTAACTTCGGGGTGTCGGTTTCTCGTGACGGTGTGCGCGCGCATCGTAAAAATTTACTCTCGTCATTTTTCCCTAACGCGCCAAAAGAAGTATAACTTCAAAAGTTTAAAAAAAGATATGTTTTTATTACAAAATTTATTTGTAAACAATGTTTACAGTATTTCCTTCTATATTTAAAAGAAAACTCACATCGTTGAACGCGTAGTGCTTATAAAAACCATAGTTTTTTAAAACCCTAATAACTGTATATCAAATTAAAGTGTCCAAGAACTAAAATACAAAAAAATATCAAGGCAGTCTTCGGGACTGCCGACAGAAGTCAAGACTCAAATGAAATAACTGTGTTCCCTTTTGAACGTTTAAATTAATCATATTATGAATGACAATATTTAAATTTGAGAATGTATTTATTGTAATTATTAACATTAGCGTGGTTTTCATATCTATTGGCACCCGGAGCGATAATTATATACATTTCTATAAAGTCAATCAATCATCATCAATCAACTTTCAATGTATTAAATACCTTTTTTCTATTGTTAGTGTCGTTTTTTCTACAAACGTAGAATAAGGCGAAAGATAAAATTTTTGAAAAGATTTTTATCAGTAATTCATATTTAAGATTCGAGTATCCGTCTATTTAGAAAGTATTGTTTTTATATATCCAGCGAATTGATACGTCACGGTAAAAGATAATTGTACTGTAGCATGCAAAATTATGTAAAAACGAAAAAGCATGAAGTGAACTAACTAAGGAAGTCCGTTTCTGTTTGCTATGTCAATTTTAAAAATGGACATTGTCCTACTTTTCGACATGCGTTGCGTAAAATGTTATCGTAAAACTCGGGTTGTATTGCTGTTTAGTTGGAAAGTGATAAGTGGTAACTTTAGACCTTCAACCTTTTTAAACGGGTACATACGTTCCCGAAGAAACATATGTAACGTCCGTCAAATTTGGACATTCTTATGGCGGTTTTAAATTCTACGAGTTGAAACCTGCGTCTTCGGCTTCGTTGTTTATTTTCTTTAAAAAAAGTAGTGCGTGTGTACTTATGTACACGCGTTAGACGTTATACTTTTTTGGCGTAACAGGATAAAAATCTTTTCAAATATTTTATCGTTCGCCTTATTCTACGTTTGTAGAAAAAACGACACTAACAATAGAAAAAGTTATAAAAAAGTTATAAAAAACTATAGCTAACTTCGGGGTGTCGGTTTCTCGTGACGGTGTGCGCGCGCATCGTAAAAATTTACTCTCGTCATTTTTCCCTAACGCGCCAAAAGAAGTATAACTTCAAAAGTTTAAAAAAAGATATGTTTTTATTACAAAATTTATTTGTAAACAATGTTTACAGTATTTCCTTCTATATTTAAAAGAAAACTCACATCGTTGAACGCGTAGTGCTTATAAAAACCATAGTTTTTTAAAACCCTAATAACTGTATATCAAATTAAAGTGTCCAAGAACTAAAATACAAAAAAATATCAAGGCAGTCTTCGGGACTGCCGACAGAAGTCAAGACTCAAATGAAATAACTGTGTTCCCTTTTGAACGTTTAAATTAATCATATTATGAATGACAATATTTAAATTTGAGAATGTATTTATTGTAATTATTAACATTAGCGTGGTTTTCATATCTATTGGCACCCGGAGCGATAATTATATACATTTCTATAAAGTCAATCAATCATCATCAATCAACTTTCAATGTATTAAATACCTTTTTTCTATTGTTAGTGTCGTTTTTTCTACAAACGTAGAATAAGGCGAAAGATAAAATTTTTGAAAAGATTTATATCTTATTACGCCAAAGAAGTATAACTTCTAACGCGTGCATATAAGTACACATACACTTTTTTTTATATTATACATTCGTAACAACAATTAACAACAACAACAACAATTCGTAATATGATTTGACGGGTGGAATATCAACCTGATATCCGCAGGTTAGAACCCCGGCATGTACCACCGAATTTTAAAAAATTCGCTTAGAACTACTAATTTAAATTGGTAACACTATCGGCTGACGGTGAAGGAAAATATCGTGAGGAAACCTGAACCTGCGAAATGTTCTTGTAGTAAGTACTACTTGTATGTTGGAAAACATAGACTGTGGATTTCTCTGCTTTTAAAATCGCCTATACGTCGTGGGCTGGCGTGGTGATTATGCCTTTACCTTCATTCGGGAAGCGGTCTATGGCGCTGTATATCTCTTACAAGCTGATGATGACACAATACGAACTTATTTAAGCTTACGTATAATTTGTAAACTGGTACGTTACCGACAGTTTTAATATTCCTATTAAGTAATCTACTTGTATAACAATGTCTATAAGTATATACGTAGCAACATAGTATTGTTACAGTGTAATTAATAGCCATTGTCATTTACTAATTGACATTCTATTAGCTAGTCTTATACGCTATTTATTTCCCTATACATTTCCATAACTCCCATAATTATAGATTTAATAACGTAATAACTATATTAAATATTAAAAACAATATTATTTGTATGAATATTATAAAGAGGTCAAGTTTATGAGGTTCGAGGGGGTAATCTGAGGAACTACTGGTCTGATTTAGAAAGCTCAATTATGGAGAAAGGCTACATATCACCACGCTAATTTCAATAGGAGCGGAGCACCAATGAGTAATGTTTCGAAATCGGTTTTTTTTGTTACTTTTGAGAGCTTCCGCTGCATGTTACTTAGCCCTAAGTATTCCACGCGGACGAAGTCGCGGGCAGAAGCTAGTTTCTCATCTTATTTTGTATAGATGTTCTTAGAAACATATAAAAGGACAAAAAAAGGACATGAGGTACCATTTATTCATGAAAAATAGTACTATTCCAGTAGAATAGGTCAAATCTACACAAACTCGAGCGAAGCCGCGAGCAGAAAGTAGTCGTAATACAACATAAAATATCGACTATTCGACATAAAGAATTGCACGTCTTGTTTAACAAATTTTAACGACTCATGTGACCTCAAGTTCAAACACGAGTCAATTGAGGACGAAATACTAAGCATTAGTTATGTAAGAACGTTGCGCTAATGTTCTGTGAACATTATTATTAGATAGCGTTATGTATGAAGGTGCTAAAGTATTGTGGAAGCTTCTTTAGAACTTGTTTTCACTCCGTATGGTATAAAGATTAAAACTGCAATAATAAAAAAAAACACCTTATTTCCATGATATCCATTCAAATCAATCAAGAGGTTTTTTTTAATAATTTGATCAAATAATGTGATAGATTATACTTAGATTTTTTTAAATGTTCTTATAACACAACATATATTGGTAGTGGTAGCCACGCTGAAGCTATTACTGGTTTCAGTATGTATGGGTCGGCTCGTCCGGGGTAGTACCACCCTCTTACAGAAAACCGACGTGAAGTAACAGTGCTTGCATTGTTGCGTTTCGTTCGGTCAGTGAGAGAGCCGGAGGCCCATTTCCGCGCCCCTGCTCCTTCTCCACTCCTCTCCCCCAAACACAGGCCGGCAACGCACTTGCGACTCTTCTGGTGTTGCAAGTGTCTATGGACGGTGGTGATCACTTAACATGACCCACCAGCTCGTTTGCCTCCTATGACATAAAAAAAAAATTGTTTTTTTTTTAAATCAAAGTTTTCAAATCAAAAATGCATTATATATCTAAATTTATAGATATTTATAGATATTATAATTTATATATACTATAATAATTTATAGATATTATTTATAAATATATAGATATTTATAGATATATAGGATCTAAATTTGATCACAACTGTTATTAACATTAGCTAGCAACCCTATATTGAATCGAGCCAGCTTGCAATACGTGATAACCAAAGATAATAAGAAAGGGAGACAGACATGCATAGTGGAGTATTCACTTATAGGGCTTTGAAGGCCATGTTTTTATGCTATTTATAGTGGTCATATACTTATTCCATAATTTATATGTCACCATACTTTGTTGGTCTAGAGCGCTATATCTTAAAGTACATCATTGGACATATGTAGGAACGGCGAGGGACGACAAGTCACTGTCGAGTAAGCTAAGCTCGAAAAGAACTTGTACTTAGGTCACGGATGGTTACTCATTCATTCTATAACTCAGATATAGTGTTGAGAAGTTCATACGTGAAATTGCTATTTTCTTTATTTGATTTAGTTACATTTGATTAATTTCTTATATAATCGTAAGTAAAAAAAATCTAAAACGTCTAGTTGTTTTAGTTTAAAAAAAATATAGTAGCACAGCAAAATGTCTACACTGTGCCTGATGGTAAGCACAGTACAATCCAAAATCAATGGCGACCACCGAGTAACACAGTATCCATCGCCGGTCGTCGCTGTCATGCCGGCCTGCGAAAGGCTGGATATGGACAGACTGACGACCCGCAAAAGCGAATCACTATGACGGGCTTTTTCGCCATATACATGGTGGTTCCGACCCAGTCAGGCTGTAAAACCCTACCACCCCGCGAAGTATACATTCAGAAATATTATACGATGTTTCTATTCACCCATAAAAGTTTTAAAGATTTCACGGCATAGTTTTTTCTTGAAAGTTTTTATTCTATTAATTTCACTATAACTGGTGACTAGACTACATTTTATTGGTATTTAGTTTTATATTATAATTTAATGCAGACGAAATCGCGGACAGTTGCTAGTGACGTATAGATGGTCTTGATATTTATTTTTAATTGCCGCCTGTCAATATTGATACATCAAACTATTATTGCAAAACGATGGTGAGAATAAATAAAAAATTTGTACATGGCTTTAACATTTCAATCGAATAACGATGCGCTGAGGACACGGCATCACCTTGAGCTTACAATCTATAATTACATACTATTATTGCATAGAACAATGTCTTACGAACTAACTGATAGCTACAATTAGGTATCGGCATATTATCTGCTTTAATACGTATATATTAGACTAGCTCTAGCCGCAGCTCCACATGGACTATAAAATATATATAGAATTTTTATATCATAGGTGGCAAACGAGCAGGTGGGTCATGTTTAGTGCGTTGCCAGCCTGTGTTTAGAGGTGGGGATGGGAAGAGGAGGAAAGGAAGGGGGAGAGGGGACGTGTGCCTCCGGCGGTCTCACTGACCGAACGAAACGCAGCAATGCAAGCACTGTTACTTCAAGTCGGTTTTCTGTCAGAGGGTTGGTACTACCCCGGACGAACTGACCCATTCAGGCTTAAACCAGTAATAGCTTCAGTGTGGCTCTACCACCTACAATTTTTTTTTATGATGTTATAAAGGTTTTTTATAATTGTGTCCATATACGTAATATTTTGTTTTTTAACCAAAACAAATTAAATAAGGAAGAAAGAGAGATATGTTGGTATGTAAACGGTCAATTTTGTCAACATTAAAACGTGGTCGACATTCTGAAGGAGCCAGCGAAGCGAGGCACGTGCACGGAGCCCTGGGCCATGATTCCCGGAATGGGATATAAACGGTGCGTGCACGCAACACTGATTCTCGCAGCGCGTACGTAGCCCCTCGCTTTCAGCCTTGCTTCCCTTCCCAGGAAAAAGTCGACGAGGCCACATAATTACGCAAGGTTACTAATATGTGCATTTTGTTACTATCAAGTTACGGCTACAAGACGAACAAAACAAACATTCATAATACTGCACAAGCAGTTCTTTTCTTTATTTTTTTATATAATTTGAACTTCTTGAATATTTAAGAATTGAATTTTTTCAAAACAATATCTAATATCTACCTACATATATTACTTACTACCTTTATTTTATGGTTTACTGTCTACGGTTAATTGATTTTGAGCTGATTTTCAGCTAAGTTTGTTTCTTGTTAAATATATGCACACATCTGTCATATAGATATGTAATGGAGATACAAAAACAAATAAAAAGAGTACATAAATGATGAACGCACTCCTGAAAAGCTTAGTGTGAGATAAAAAAAACACTAATACTTCACACTGCAACACGTAATGTTTGTTGAAGAACATCGGTATAAGTGGAGTTCTCCAAGAAAAAAAAAAGCCTATGCAAACAACATGTAAATGAACCTTGTTCGAATTTTGGGTACAACTTTTTTTTTAACTTTCGCATGGTCCTATTCTTGGTCACGTAGGGACGTGGAGCTAAGTGGTTGGTATTATGCGCATCGTTAAAGCCCTAGAACCGACCATCCAGTTGTACGTGATCGGTTCAATCAGTCATCTCTATAGTCCCATATATATGCGTACATACTGAACCTTTATTTAAATTACGGATCTTCAAAACGTGTTATATAAATCAAAGATAAAAGAATTTTATCGTTTTCAATCAGAATTTAATTACCGATTAAAATTAGGTACTGATTGAACATTTGCAGTAAAGGTTTAATTTAATCGATTTTAAAACGAAAGGACTACTTTTAATTCGATTAAATCCATGTGAGATTTTAATAAATGTTGAATGACAATATTAACCTGATAGAAACTTTAATCTCGAAGTTATTATACCAGATTTTAAAATAATAATTATATTTTAAAAACATGAAATTGAAGCATTTAAAAATTGTTTATAATTATCCTTACTGTTTCGATAAATATAATTCTTGTTTAGAATGAGTATCGATTTCAGGAGATGAATCGCTATTTACCGAAGCGTATTTGGTACAGGGTACAAGGTTTTCTACGTCACCCAAGGAGGTCATTAACCTCTTATCTAACACGTGCTGCTGGATCTGCGTTATCTTTACTAAGTGTCACATGCTGCACAGATTACTGTGAGAATGTTTACTTTTGGAATGTATGCTTTCGTTTAACCACAGTTTAATCTCATAGTTATGTAATTAAGTCATTCATTTTATGATGGGAACATCGTTTTTGAACTTATTAAAGAAATATTATCTTGACAATGAACAATAAGGGTTTTCGTATTTCGGTGCTGTATTGACTGTTTTATGGTTTTCTCCATTCTATTTGTAAACGAATATTAATATGAGCTTTTTCCTCATACTGGCTGAGTGCTTTAAGCGCTCGCCTTAGTAGTGCGGTGAAGCTGTTAATACCTTGCTAGGTCAATAGCGTAATCTGTTCGAGAAAAAAAATCTCATACTGAAAATCTAAAGGTAAGTAGTCAAACACTTTTTATTCATACGAGGATGCAATTTCATATACTACCATCTAATAATACCAAAGATATGCTAAAAAAGTCACCCATCCGCTAGGACGAACCCGTGACATCTCGGCTCACTAGCACTTTACTACCAGTGGTATTCAAAATATGGGTCGTTAAATTTCAAAACGAGCTAAATCTAATTTTGATCGTTCATATAACGCATGTAATGTTTTTAACATTTCCAGTTTTTATACACCGAGAACTAAGTAGATTTTTGTCGTTGATAAGCCTTTTAGTTTTTTTTTTTATGAACATGTACAAATTTTTAACATCTTGAAAAATAACGTAAAAGATTAGGAACGGCTAAAACTGGTTTTAGTTTATTTTTATATGTAACGACACATATATTGATATGTTAATTATAATCATTATCTCTACATCTTGTAACAACTGAATGAATACTCTATGGAACAGATAAAGTAATTGAAATATGTCGGAGAGATTTGTGGGAACAGGCGACATAGGGATGTACAATAGATTGATGCGAGCTCTATTAACCGTCGAGCGAAGCAAGCGCACCAACAATGTTCCGCGAACACAATACAATGGTGGGTAATTTTGTAATGTTTTCTTATTACCATGCATGACGCAACACACTCTTGTATAGGGTACACGTTCCCCATGTATTCCATGTTATTCTGTATTCATGCAATGCTATAAGTTATTTTAAATTTAATTCTTTACGATGTTCGCGTTTCAAATGCAAAATTGGTGACATTATAAATTTAGGAACTTTAGGAACACATAAATCAATATTAAATAATTTCTAAAAAATCAAACTTGAATATTTTTTAAATGAGTACATATAAATATTATTAAAGTTAATAAATATATATGACATTATTTTCACGTATATTTACTGACAAAAATATATGTACACCAGCGGATATTTTAAATTTAATTCTTTACGATGTTCGCATTTGAAATGCAAAATTGATGATATTAAAAAATTAAGAACTTTAGCAACACAAATCAATTTTAAATAATTTAAAAAAATCAAACTTACATACTTTTTAAATGAATATAACACACATAAATATTATTAAAGTTAATAAATGTATTTGATCATATATGACATTATTTTCACATATATTAACTGACATAAAAATATATATATATATATATATATCCTAATTAATATTATAAATGGGAAAGTGAGTTTGTCTATTATGCTTTCACTCCTTAAGTACTCAATTGATCATCCTGCAATTTTGCATACACGTTGTCAGAGATATAGAAAATGATATAGGGTTCATCCAGAAAGTATGTATTGTTCGCGAAAGGATAATTAAAACTACATTAACGCGAGCGAAGCCGCAAGCAAAGGCTAGTTAAATGTAAATTTAGATATCTGAGAATGAAAATAGTAATTGTTGAGAGCCGTTTAAAACTACCAATGAAGGAGTGTACAGGTAAGGAGAACCATCTCTGTGTATAAAAGTGTCCCACAAAATGAGCTAGGCTTTAGTGCCTCCCTATTAGGACGCAGCCTGGCGGCCACCATTCGCCAGGTTACTGCAGGGGCGCTTAAGGTGGCTGGCTCCCCTAACCCTTCCCCCAAAGGGAGGCAAACGTACTTGCGACTCCTCTGGTGTTGTTGATGTCCATGGACGGTGGTGATCACTTAATATCAGGTGACCCACCTGTTCGTTTGCCACCTTAATACATTTAAAAAAATCAGAATGAAAATAGTAATTGTTCAGAACAATTTAAAACTACCAATGATGGAGTGTAGAGGTAAGGAGAACCATCTCTATGTATAAAAGTGTCCGACAAAATGAGCTAGGCGCTAGTGCCTCCCTATTAGGACGCAGCCTGGCGGCCACCATTCGCCAGGTTACCGCAGAGGCGCTTAAGAGATAGCTGAACCGGCCGTTGGCCTCTCCCATCAATGCGACGGACCATACACCGTGGGGGTTTGGTATATCATCACGTTAATAAAAGAAGGGGTGGCGCTACAGTAACAACAAGGTTCGTAATTGTTCAATTATTTTCTTTGCCTATGTTAGTGGCATTTTAGAAGCTCTTGGAACTCTTATTTAGTGCTTAGAATTGGATACTTCAACATATCCTTCATATGATATAGTTCTCCTTACCTCTACTCTCCATATGACCAATAAAGTGTTGAAAACCGTGAACTTAGCGTTCAAATGACTCTACCTTCCCTCTCAACACAGGCTGGCAATGCACTTAAGACTCCCCTGGTGTTGCAAGTGTCTATGGACGGTGGTTATCACTTAACATCAGGTGACCCACCTGTTCGTTTGCCACCTATGATATAAAAAAAAATCAATGCGACGGACCCCAACCCCGTGGGGTTTGGGATATCACCACGTTACTTAATAAAAGAAAGGGTGGCGCTAGAGTAACAACAAGGTTCGTAATTGTTCAATTATTTTCTTTGCCTATGTTAGTGGCATTTTAGAAGCTCTTGGAACTCTTATTTAGTGCTTAGAATTGGATACTTCAACATATCCTTCATATGATATAGTTCTCCTTACCTCTACTCTCCATATGACCAATAAAGTGTTGAAAACCGTGAACTTAGCGTTCAAATGACTCTGTTGTTTGTTCCTTGATACATACCTTAGAAACAGCTGTCGAACTCGTTGTACATAATGAGAGTACTTTTTGTAGAAGGCTCTATATTTAACATCAACACATGTCACTTCAATTATGTTTAAACGATTAAAGAATAGCATTGTGCACGTGCGACTGCAAATGAAGGTTTTTTATCCATTCGCTAATAATTCTAAAGTATGTACAGTTGGGGTAACCACCTTTATTAATTAATATGGAATTATCCTTTTATGGTATAAACACATGTACACACGAATGTACAGAAAAAATCATTATTTATTGATAACTAAGAACGAATTGTTTTATTTACAACATATAGACTTCCCTCATAACACTGTATCATTTAGAAATCCTGAAGAAGTCCTATGAAGGAATCCCAAAAATGCTTACAAATCCAAATTTGACAGGTTCCCATTAGGTCATGTATTAAAAGTTGATACGCCATAGTTCCATTTAACTAGTTGTTTGATTGAAGGACTATTGACAGTTGATTAAAATAATAAACTACTAGCTTTTGCCGGTGGCTTCGCTCGCCTTAACGGATTTGATCCAACCAGCGGTAAATGTACTTTTTTTTTAAAATTAAAGTTTCCCTATATCCTTTTCTGCAAAATTTCACGTTATCGTGACAAACAAACAAATACGCTTTTGCATAATATAATATTCGTTAGAATGACGTCTCAATATATTGTACGTTCGTAGTGTATTAACGAGTAAAACATTGAAAACAAAACTACGCCATACGAATTACGATATGCAATATGCATAGTAAATTACATTAACGTTACAGTGTGTTACGGGTTTAATCTAAAATATAATGAATAATAATTGTTATCTCTAACCATCGTCGCGGTCTCACAATAATGGTTACTTTAACAATGAAGGGGGCGGTTGAAACCGGTCTCTTGTAATTTAAAAACAAGCAATTAAATAAATTCATCCCAATTCATTCGTGTTTCGAAACGTTAATTTCATGCCGCGTACGTTGTTATGACTGTCAAAAAGTAATCTTTTTTTTACGATTGCACTCCTCAGGTGTGGACGAATTTATCTTAAGTATTTACTGTTGTGCGAATATAAATTATTAATTTAATAACGTGTATGCTTGCACTGTAATTTAAGTGTGCGAAAAAGTATTTACAATATAACGGTGTAAATTACAAGACATATGTTATGCGAGTATAATTCTTTTGCTCAATAAACTTCTGCCTTGTCAGCATAAGCCATTTGATCACAAATGTTACAGTCGTCTCGTGTGATATTTATGAAGATTATCCTGTTTGTCGAAACGAATCGAACGATAACGAAGCCGTTTTAAATCCAGTGACGTGATAACATGAATTTATTATGCACTTTATGCTGGTCTTTAGGAAACTAAAATACATCCTACCATGTTAGGAATAGACGTATAATATATACATGTATATATCGATGCCACGAATTTTTAGGATGCATTGCTTACTTGCGATCTAATAATATTTATTAGGATGCATCGATGAATTCTCTTTAATGTAGATGCACGAACACATGCATCCTTTAGATGCACTAGCATTAGTTTTAAAGCAAAATATAGAAAGGAAATTGTATTTATTCATTTTAAATATTGATTGTAAATTTATATTTATTCAACGCCACATACAAAAACATAAGATTTTTGTTACCTGCATAAAACTATAATTCACATATTTCCCATCAGTATAAATTTGAATTAACCTATCATTTCATTAAGTAACCCAACGAAGAAGTAAATCTAAATATTATTATCAGACAATTTCATAATGTAGTTTGAATAAAGCTTTAATTAAATTTTTGATATCATCTTTTGGAAATAACTGGAAGACTTTATGTTATCTCTAAACAGTTGTGTCTTTAGAATTTCTTACTGTTAAATCCATGGATGGCTTTAACAAGCAGAATTCTTTATAAAGATTATCTGTTGAAATATCTTTCGAGAACTTTAATAAAATTGTAATGTTTTCAAATATTTCCACACAGGTTTCCAATTTTAGGATTACGAAGTGTAGCTTGTATACATATGTATGCGATATCTACATGGTTTCTATAACCATGCATGATTTCAACTGTTCCGCGCAAGATATTGTTTTCAAAGTCAAAAAAATGGAACATTTCGCCAAAAGAGGTTTGGCAACGCTGGCCCAGACCACATCGTGCATCGTCGTATAAACTTAGCAATATCATACAACTTGCATCGTCAAAAGAGGTTTGGCAGCGCTGGCCCAGACCACATCGTCGTATAAACTTAGCAATATCATACAACTTGCATCGCCAAAAGAGGTTTGGCAGCGCTGGCCCAGACCACATCGTCGTATAAACTTAGCAATATCATACAACTTGCATCGCCAAAAGAGGTTTGGCAGCGCTGGCCCAGACCACATCGGTTTATAAACTTAGCAATATCATACAACTGGCATCGTCAAAAGGGGTTTGGCAGCGCTGGCCCGGACCACATCGTCGAGTAAACTCAGCTATATCATATAACTTGTATAGCTCTTTTCCTTTGCTTGCTTTTATCAGCTCATAAAAAGTATATAAGATTAACCAGAATAATAGCCGGCCGGATTACCGGTATCTATGTTTACGGTTCTGGATTTGAATAGAAATACTACCTGTCGTTTAACACTTTCCTCTCTTTCCTTTGTTCTGTCTACCTACTCTGATTTCTAATTTAAAGATACTTTAGACGTCCCAAAACTTCCAATGTAAATGGATAATAATAAAAAAACAAATATACATTTTTCAAACAATCCTAAGCTGTATTTTTAACGGAATAACATGTGTCCCTTTTTTATTCGATGCATCGTAAAATATCAACGCAATTTTACCATGCATTGTAAAAAACATCGTTGTCTATATTGTATTTATTTGCATGTCCATCCCTACAACGTATTTACATATTTCATTGTAGGTAGAAAAAACAACAGCCAATTAACTATACATAAAATACATATTTGGTTAAAACCTTATTCGGTGATTTACGTGTTGAAGTCTTCATGTTTAACCATAAAGATCATCAATTAAATATTCTTGTTCGAGTGACGTGTTAATAAATCATTTATGAACCTATCGTGGCATTATTGTGTTGAAAAGAGTAAGCCTGAAGTAATAAGTTAGATCTCATCAAAGTTGTAATTATGTAAAATTATACTTTTATAAAACTAATATGGTAGAAGGCTAATGCCTCAAGTCAAGAATTATGCCTTCCCCATAAATCCACATTTATATTTAAAAAAGAGTAAGCCTGAAGTAATAAGTTAGATCTCATCAAAGTTGTAATTATGTAAAATTATACTTTTATAAAACTAATATGGTAGAAGGCTAATGCCTCAAGTCAAGAATTATTTAATCACACCCTGCGGGGTTCCTTGCCTTCCCCATAAATCCACATTTATATTTAACCATCATGAGCTTTCCTATACTATACCAGCATTAGATGCAGTTTCAGTAATAAGTAAGTTATGGGTAAGAAAACAAATAATTATTTTTTTAATGTGATATTTTAACAATAGTCAAATATTTTTATAAGTCTTCTTCAATTTACCTTAATAAATTATACGAGATACGTAAACACTATTCCTCTAAAAATACTATTTTTTTTTTCGTATTAAATGTAAATTTCTAATAATTTTCTATCGTATCGCTCAAACGCTTATCACACAAAACTCTTAAAATAAATAAAGCCTTTTTATTTAGGCGTATATAAACTCATTGATTTGATTCCCAAATTTATTTTATATCTTTGGACATAAGAATTAAGTCTGCGGATAATATTTTTATACAAACAATTATCTTTTACAGGCTGTAAATTATATACATACTCTCTCATATGATACAACCGACAACGTCACAGTATTATTATTTACGTACGATGTCACGTTGTACTGTATCTAGTCCACTTGGAAAGTGGTTTAGGGCAACATTACATTGCTTTGCCGCGTTGGTTCATAAAACAATACTGTATCTGCAATGAGTCCATTAAAAACCATAAACAAAAAATAATAATATGCGAAAATAATTACTGTTCCTTTTATCTAGTATGTATTATAAAGTATTTCACACGAGTTAATTTCGCAATTCATAATCAACTTGAATAAACAATCTCCATAATATTCTCCAATCACACACACAACTTACAATACTCTAACAATATTCAACTATTCAGAGATTGAATATTTACAAACATAACTATTGTATTGCTCATCAACGTGTAGAATCAACCTCTGCTATAAATCGGTAAGACGAGAATGTAATGGAGCGTGAATAACTTGTGCGCCCTCCGTATCTGATACGTGTGTGCAGTTCATTATTTCTTGTTGTTTTTTTTTATATCATAGGAGGCAAACGAACTGGTGGGTCACCTGATGTTAAGTGATCACCACTGTCCATAGACACTTGCAACATCAGAAGAGTCGCAAGTGCGTTGCCAGCCTGTGTTTGGGGGAGGGGAGTGGGGAAGACCACATCGTCGAGTAAACTCAGCTATATCATATAACTTGTATAGCTCTTTTCCTTTGCTTGCTTTTATCAGCTCATAAAAAGTATATAAGATTAACCAGAATAATAGCCGGCCGGATTACCGGTATCTATGTTTACGGTTCTGGATTTGAATAGAAATACTACCTGTCGTTTAACACTTTCCTCTCTTTCCTTTGTTCTGTCTACCTACTCTGATTTCTAATTTAAAGATACTTTAGACGTCCCAAAACTTCCAATGTAAATGGATAATAATAAAAAAACAAATATACATTTTTCAAACAATCCTAAGCTGTATTTTTAACGGAATAACATGTGTCCCTTTTTTATTCGATGCATCGTAAAATATCAACGCAATTTTACCATGCATTGTAAAAAACATCGTTGTCTATATTGTATTTATTTGCATGTCCATCCCTACAACGTATTTACATATTTCATTGTAGGTAGAAAAAACAACAGCCAATTAACTATACATAAAATACATATTTGGTTAAAACCTTATTCGGTTATTGGTGTTGAAAGTGTAGCAAACAAACAGTTTCACATTCACATTTATAATATTAATTAGGAATAGTTAGGATAAATACTAATAATAAATGAATAATAATAATCATAACCAAATTGAAATAATACTTCCACAGGTACTCCAACTAACGAATATCGTGGCATTATTGTGTTGAAAAGAGTAAGCCTGAAGTAATAAGTTAGATCTCATCAAAGTTGTAATTATGTAAAATTATACTTTTATAAAACTAATATGGTAGAAGGCTAATGCCTCAAGTCAAGAATTATTTAATCACACCCTGCGGGGTTCCTTGCCTTCCCCATAAATCCACATTTATATTTAACCATCATGAGCTTTCCTATACTATACCAGCATTAGATGCAGTTTCAGTAATAAGTAAGTTATGGGTAAGAAAACAAATAATTATTTTTTTAATGTGATATTTTAACAATAGTCAAATATTTTTATAAGTCTTCTTCAATTTACCTTAATAAATTATACGAGATACGTAAACACTATTCCTCTAAAAATACTATTTTTTTTTTCGTATTAAATGTAAATTTCTAATAATTTTCTATCGTATCGCTCAAACGCTTATCACACAAAACTCTTAAAATAAATAAAGCCTTTTTATTTAGGCGTATATAAACTCATTGATTTGATTCCCAAATTTATTTTATATCTTTGGACATAAGAATTAAGTCTGCGGATAATATTTTTATACAAACAATTATCTTTTACAGGCTGTAAATTATATACATACTCTCTCATATGATACAACCGACAACGTCACAGTATTATTATTTACGTACGATGTCACGTTGTACTGTATCTAGTCCACTTGGAAAGTGGTTTAGGGCAACATTACATTGCTTTGCCGCGTTGGTTCATAAAACAATACTGTATCTGCAATGAGTCCATTAAAAACCATAAACAAAAAATAATAATATGCGAAAATAATTACTGTTCCTTTTATCTAGTATGTATTATAAAGTATTTCACACGAGTTAATTTCGCAATTCATAATCAACTTGAATAAACAATCTCCATAATATTCTCCAATCACACACACAACTTACAATACTCTAACAATATTCAACTATTCAGAGATTGAATATTTACAAACATAACTATTGTATTGCTCATCAACGTGTAGAATCAACCTCTGCTATAAATCGGTAAGACGAGAATGTAATGGAGCGTGAATAACTTGTGCGCCCTCCGTATCTGATACGTGTGTGCAGTTCATTATTTCTTGTTGTTTTTTTTTATATCATAGGAGGCAAACGAACTGGTGGGTCACCTGATGTTAAGTGATCACCACTGTCCATAGACACTTGCAACATCAGAAGAGTCGCAAGTGCGTTGCCAGCCTGTGTTTGGGGGAGGGGAGTGGGGAAGGGGGAGGCGAGATGGGCCTCCGGCGCTCTCACTGACCGAACGAAACGCAACAATGCAAACACTATTACTTCACGTCGGTTTTCTGTGAGAGGGTGGTACTACCCCGGACGAGCCGACCCATTCATACTGAAACCAGTAATAGCTTCAACGTGGCTCTACCACTACTGTTAGGCGTAATTAATTGAACTATACCTAAACAGAATCAAATTCCATTATAATAAAACCTGCAGATTAATAGTTCATCTTCTGTGCGTTAGGTATAAAGTAAGATATTTAAGACTAGCCTCTGTTCGTGTTTCGCACTCGTGTTGTTTGTTTGACCTATCATTCAGGAAGAGTACTTTTTTTTTTACTTTTCTGTATGAAAATTCCTATGCCCTTTTCTATACTCTTAAGAACGTAATTTTTTTTAATGATTGCATAAGTAATTGTGGCATTGTAAAAAACATCGTTGTCTATATTGTATTTATTTGCATGTCCATCCCTACAACGTATTTACATATTTCATTGTAGGTAGAAAAAACAACAGCCAATTAACTATACATAAAATACATATTTGGTTAAAACCTTATTCGGTTATTTACGTGTTGAAGTCTTCATGTTTAACCATAAAGATCATCAATTAAATATTCTTGTTCGAGTGACGTGTTAATAAATCATTTATGAACCTATCGTGGCATTATTGTGTTGAAAAGAGTAAGCCTGAAGTAATAAGTTAGATCTCATCAAAGTTGTAATTATGTAAAATTATACTTTTATAAAACTAATATGGTAGAAGGCTAATGCCTCAAGTCAAGAATTATGCCTTCCCCATAAATCCACATTTATATTTAACCATCATGAGCTTTCCTATACTATACCAGCATTAGATGCAGTTTCAGTAATAAGTAAGTTATGGGTAAGAAAACAAATAATTATTTTTTTAATGTGATATTTTAACAATAGTCAAATATTTTTATAAGTCTTCTTCAATTTACCTTAATAAATTATACGAGATACGTAAACACTATTCCTCTAAAAATACTATTTTTTTTTTCGTATTAAATGTAAATTTCTAATAATTTTCTGTCGTATCGCTCAAACGCTTATCACACAAAACTCTTAAAATAAATAAAGCCTTTTTATTTAGGCGTATATAAACTCATTGATTTGATTCCCAAATTTATTTTATATCTTTGGACATAAGAATTAAGTCTGCGGATAATATTTTTATACAAACAATTATCTTTTACAGGCTGTAAATTATATACATACTCTCTCATATGATACAACCGACAACGTCACAGTATTATTATTTACGTACGATGTCACGTTGTACTGTATCTAGTCCACTTGGAAAGTGGTTTAGGGCAACATTACATTGCTTTGCCGCGTTGGTTCATAAAACAATACTGTATCTGCAATGAGTCCATTAAAAACCATAAACAAAAAATAATAATATGCGAAAATAATTACTGTTCCTTTTATCTAGTATGTATTATAAAGTATTTCACACGAGTTAATTTCGCAATTCATAATCAACTTGAATAAACAATCTCCATAATATTCTCCAATCACACACACAACTTACAATACTCTAACAATATTCAACTATTCAGAGATTGAATATTTACAAACATAACTATTGTATTGCTCATCGACGTGTAGAATCAACCTCTGCTATAAATCGGTAAGACGAGAATGTAATGGAGCGTGAATAACTTGTGCGCCCTCCGTATCTGATACGTGTGTGCAGTCCAAACTGATGCAGAGTGGGCGGTTACTCATTATTTGTTGTTGTTGTTTTTTTTTATATCATAGGAGGCAAACGAACTGGTGGGTCACCTGATGTTAAGTGACCACCACTGTCCATAGACACTTCCAACATCAGAAGAGTCGCAAGTGCGTTGCCAGCCTGTGTTTGGGGGAGGGGAGTGGGGAAGGGGGAGGCGAGATGGGCCTCCGGCGCTTTCACTGACCGAACGAAACGCAACAATGCCAGCACTTACTTCACGTCGGTTTTCTGTAAGAGGGTGGTACTACCCCGGACGAGCCGACCCATTCATACTGAAACCAGTAATAGCTTCAACGTGGCTCTACCACTACTGTTAGGCGTAATTAATTGAACTATACCTAAACAGAATCAAATTCCATTATAATAAAACCTGCAGATTAATAGTTCATCTTCTGTGCGTTAGGTATAAAGTAAGATATTTAAGACTAGCCTCTGTTCGTGTTTCGCACTCGTGTTGTTTGTTTGACCTATCATTCAGGAAGAGTACTTTTTTTTTTACTTTTCTGTATGAAAATTCCTATGCCCTTTTCTATACTCTTAAGAACGTAATTTTTTTTAATGATTGCATAAGTAATTATGGCGTTGAAAGTGTAGCAAACAAACCGTTTCACATTAGCATTTATAATGTTACTTAGGAATAGTCAGGATAAATACTAATAATCATAACCAAATTGAAATAATACTTCCACAGGTACTCCAACTAACGAACATGAACACTTCAAAGAAAATATAAAGAAAAGTCAAGCATTTTTAATGCAATTCAAGCGATAACCGAACCAAAACAATTAATATACGAGATATTATTGATTTAATTGTAATGTGTTTTCATTATTAAACTACTGCCCAGGTATATATTACTGTTTAATATCAAAACAAGTTATCAATGGCCTTAACAGGAAACCAGACATTATACAAATAATAAAGCACATTAAGGAAAATATCTTGAAACCAGTAGGTGGTCTAATTGGTAGCTTTAGCTAGGGCGATGTCATTGAGGTCGACGGATACATTACAAAAACAGGATGTTTAGAAAATTGAGGTAGACTATTGTATCGGGCTGTAACTATAAGAAATAGAAATCAATTGTGACACGGACCTTGAATGACAAACTTTAATTGAATTTGCCATAGTTAGGTTGGTGGTGACAATAATTTAATTACAATTTTTTATACTATACTGTCGGACCCGGCGAACGTTGTCCTACCCGGATAATTAAAAATTATAGAACAATTATATACCTAAAACTTCCTCATGATCACTCTATCTACTGGTATAAACCGCGTGAAAATCCGTTCAGTAATTTTGAGTTTATCGCAAACATATAACATAAACATATCGCACCTGCGGCAGAGGACATTGTTTTATATACTATGTCATAATTAAAAAAAAATGAAATGTAAATTACACGTACTTGAAGTTGAGAAATCATAAAGAAAATCAAAAGGATATTTATAAATAGGTAGCTAATTTCAAAGAGAAAAACAAAACACTCACATGCATGATAAATCCTTTGTAAAGTCAAAACTGCAACCAATTACAGAGGAACATCACTATAACGCGCGGGTCACGTACGACCCCAGTTTACGTATACCGGTTTAATTGCTTAGTATAACAAACGTAAGTACTCGATCGTTGTGCGGCGAGGACTGACGTCTCTGACGGGCCTGATCGCAATGCGCCCCTCCACTTGCAACTTGCAACGTTCTTAACATAACTTGGCCGCCCAGCAATGCTACGACCCGCGTCTAGCTACAGACTATATACCGCCCGCCTAATTTAAAATAAATCTTAATTTCGATACAACCTTATTTTACTGAAATATGCATACTATTAATATAAATACAATACAATTTACAGTGTAATACAAATAAATTCCACTTCATTATCTTTATATATAAATTTCTTCTGTACGTGTGTATGTCACTGAACTCCTCCTGTCGGCTGGACTGATTTTGATGAAATTTTGTGTGCATCTTCCAGTGGTTCCGAGAATGGTTTAAATTCACAGTTGAACCCGGTAGGTGGCGCTTCGGTTGACTTTTAGGATTTTTTTTAAATTATCAAGGCAGGATAACATCCGCCAAGACCGCTAGTATTTTATAAAACAAAGTCCTCTGCCACTTCTGTCTGTTTGTTCGCGATAAACTCAAAAACTACTTTACGGATTTTCATGAGGTTTTCGCCAGTAGCTAAAATAATTCACGAGGAAGGTTTAGTTATATTACTTATAAAGTTTTTTTTTAATTATAGCGTATATATATTTTTGTTTTATTAGGGCGTGACAACGTCCGAGGTGTCCGTTAGTAAGTCAACTAAGATTAAAATATTACGACGTAAAACAATCTATTGACGTTGTTCGACAAAGGAAGTAAAAGTAAAATTAATGTACAATAATTTATGATCATAGTATAAAGTAATACTCACTTTTTATATCTTAAATGAGCATCGACTACTGGCATCCTACAAACCGGTTCTAGCAGAAATTCCTCGTCTATAAGATCGCAGTTAAAAACTGTACACGACACATTAAGCGTAGTGGGTCAGAGTTATTTAAGAATGACAGAAACTAAATAAATCATCCATGTAACATAGTAATAAATATAAGAGTAATATAATAAGAGTTTCGTGATGTCGATGGACCGGCGCACGCGCACGCATCAACGCAATACAATCCCCCTGCGGCGATTGGAAGTAGAGTATGTCACACTACTTATCAATCAATGCTGCAATAGTAAGTTTTGTAACAAAAAAACGCATTAAACCACATTAAATACATAATACAGAGAAAACAATAACTTTATTGCCTTATTTATCAGGAAGGAACGGGAACTTACATCAATTAGTCAAATGAAAGATATTAAAAAAATTAACATAGTGTAGATAAATATTTCTATAAGTCATCGAATGATAATCGCGGTGTCGAAACTTCCGACAGCTTGCGACAGACTCCTAATACATATCGATAGCTATTTAACTGTCGTCTTAGCTTGTTGAGTAACATGTGTTAAGTAATAATTTTGTATTCACAATAATAGTAAATAATCGAATCGTCCAAGTTCACAGTTTAATCTCTGGTAATCTTAAATATGTTGTTAAACATGTATTGAAATCTTTATAAAACAAATTCCGTTTTTCACTATATTATAAATAAGTAATTTTAATTAACGCTGGGGTATAAGACAGTAAATCAAGATGGGAACTGGTTCTCAAATGACACTGTAGAAACACACCAATATGTTTTTAACGACAAATTTTTAACTGCAGAGTTATTAGTTTATCAAAAGTGCAAATAAACAGTGTAACCACACAATTCTCAACATTTCTATAGTAATTTTCGATCAACCTAAATAAAAGATAAATAATGTAACCGGAGTTGATGCTACGCAAAGTAACCTAAATTCGTTGACCCCAACTGTGTCTGATTGAATTTAAAATAGTTAAATCATATCATTGGACAGCCTTCCGTCCTTGTTAATTCTATTAAACACACCGCGCTGCGTTAGGGAATTATAAGATGTTCACTTCCTTTCAACGATCTTGTCTTTTGTCTTTATCAAAGAATAAGAAAGTTGGAGCTTAAATTAGACAATAAAATCCGTCCACACAAATATCTATACCATTAAAGGAACATAACTGAAGCGTAGATAATAATGGTATTTAATAGTTAATTTCAAAACATATTCGTTTTTATGTGATAGAGTTTATTTTTTGCTACGGTCGTATATAATATTAAATTCAATGCATGCCTTACTCACATCGCTGTTCGCGAACATATGTCATATCCAAAGTCGTATCAAAATAGCTACGTGTACAAAACGTGCTGAATAATCAATAGGTTTTTAATGTTAATCCGCTAGAATAGCATGTTAACACCTATGAGTTTCCTAGTGCTATCGTAGTTGGTAACTAAAGCGCTTGTTAATATAATAACAAACGATTTTACTAAGTTTTGGGTCATAGTAAATGCAATATTATTCAGCACGTGTCGTACCTTCATTTGAATTTTCATCCACGTATCTTTATAGTCTTTGAAATAAATAAACCTTTTATAAAGAGTACATGACGAAATTAATATTACAGACAAGTATTAGAGTGAATTCTAAACATGAACGAATACGTATATAGTCATATAAGTATATAACATCGCGACATATATATAATCGCGTAAACATTATCAAATGCATGTTATGCACTTAGCCTTTGCACCGTGGACAAAAAATTTATAGATTTAACATATTCAATTATTAACAAATAATATAAAATACTAATTATTCACTAAGTTAATGACAGAAGATTTTTTTCACAATCTCTGTAGAAAGTTATAAGATGAAGCTGAGAAATAATACGATATTACGCCAGCGACGGTTGGGAAATAATTTGAGTATAACGAAAAGTATGCAGACATCCCGCGAAAACTGTATTTACTGTGACGAATTTGTAATTAGTTTACATAAGTTATAAGATGAAGCTGAGAAATAATACGATATTACGCCAGCGACGGTTGGGAAATAATTTGAGTATAACGAAAAGTATGCAGACATCCCGCGAAAACTGTATTTACTGTGACGAATTTGTAATTAGTTTACATAACTATACTAAATTTAAATTGCGATTGTTCTGTAGGTAACGAATACTAAGTAAATACCTTGGTAATATGTTCGGATACTTCATCGATCGACATAGGTTCAAACTCTGCAATAAGTCGGAGCGTTCGGTAAAGGAATACATCGTAACAACACCAAAACTTGGTTGTACAGCTTTTTCTAATACCCACCTGCATAGCTACCCTCGTGTTGAAGATTTATCACTAAGTGACATACAGTTATTGGTGTATTTTACTACATATGAAGGCCAATTCTTCTCTAGATTTAACATGTGACAATCCTAAACCAGATCGTCGTTTATATCGTCATGTAATCTTCCTTTGTTATTGCAATTGTCAGTACCAGGTTTATATGCAAGAAAATGTTTGAAAAATCATACGAAAAATTAGAAGGCTAAGTTATTAGTTTAGGTTAAAAATTCTCCATATAAAGAGTGAATGGGACAGAAGGCAGTATGGAGATCTTAAAAGATTGAAAAATTAACGTTGAATTGCTCAGTTGCCATTTTATTTCATTGCTTGTACTGCGAATGGAAGATTTGGTATAATTTGCAACACACCCGTGCAAAGCTAGGAAATGCGACAAGTAAAGCATAAATTAAACAGTCCTTTCCATTAAATTAGTCCTTTTCTTGTTACCCTTGTACCAACTAAGTAGGGTCGGCGCAACACAAAAACAAAACAACCTTCATACTCAAGACTTTTCTAGTAACATGACATTCATCTCTTCTCATACATGCCCATACCATACTCCCATATTTCAACTTGCAAACCACAAACTTACATCCCAAACTGTGTTGTGAAGTATGGTTTGGCTTTTATTTTTACGACGGGCCACCTGCCTGACATCAACCCTCCTTGCGATTTACGGGTAATGCGTTAAATACATTTAATTAGTGGTAGCTAAAAAAGCAAAACTAGTATTTATCTATAATAAGTGACATTCACTTTCATAGAATTGTAGGCGAAATTATATACCGCGCTTCGTTGTAACGCATGTTAGACAAGTTTTTAGAAAATGGGGCAGTCATACTAAGAAAAAAAAAAAAAAAAAGTCGGCGCAACATGTTTTCCTTTACCACTCTCCTCTTACAGATGTTATCTCACTATTTATACACATATCATTTTTCACACAATTCATCCATATCTTTTTCCGTCTTACTCCTATATCGGCCAACCTTCATACTCAAGACTTTTCTAGTTACATACATTCATCTCTTCTCATACATGCCCATACCATACTCCCATATTTCAACTTGCAAACCTCAAACTTACATCCCAAACTGTAAACTATGATTTGGCTTTTATTTTTACGACGGGCCACCTGCCTGACATCAACCCTCCTTGCGATTTACGGGTAATGCGTTAAATACATTTAATTAGTGGTAGCTAAAAAAGCAAAACTAGTATTTATCTATAATAAGTGACATTCACTTTCATAGAATTGTAGGCGAAATTATATACCGCGCTTCGTTGTAACGCATGTTAGACAAGTTTTTAGAAAATGGGGCAGTCATACTAATGATTCTTATAAGATGCAGCTATTTACATACATTATTCAATTGTGTATTCTCTATCATTATAAGCGGCTTCTGCTTTGAAACGGCGTAATGGACTGCACTGACACAGCACGCGAGCCACGGCGTTCTTTAAATTACCTCTATTCATTCTATAACATAATATAAATATCCCTAGTTCATGGAATTTTGTTCTCCTAATGAAATACTGACGAGTCACTCGTATCTCAACGTGATCTTTGTTAAAGTCGGACCATTTATGTATCTGTTCCAGTAACCCCAAGTTAATTTGCGGTGGTTCTTTTGTTTTCAAATGAACAAAGGCCACAATATCTACAAATCTGTTATTAGCTAAAGTTTTGTACAATGTCATCTTCTTGATGCTCCATTTTTCTTTAAATGTCGATGGATCTTACAATATGGATACCGTGTCCTAAATATTACTGGCCTTTCGTTTATACTTCGTGCGGATACTATTGTGCATTTGCGATTATTCGAAAAGAAAGTACCGTTTTAATGACTGGATGTTTAGAAATTAGGCTTTTGTCTTACTTACTTAAATAATGGTGGTAGAGCCACGCTGAAACTATTATTGGTTTCAGTATGAATGGGTCGGCTCGCCCGGGGTAGTAGGCCACAATATCTACAAATCTGTTATTAGCTAAAGTTTTGTACAATGTCATCTTCTTGATGCTCCATTTTTCTTTAAATGTCGATGGATCTTACAATATGGATACCGTGTCCTAAATATTACTGGCCTTTCGTTTATACTTCGTGCGGATACTATTGTGCATTTGCGATTATTCGAAAAGAAAGTACCGTTTTAATGACTGGATGTTTAGAAATTAGACTTTTGTCTTACTTAATAGTTATTGCTCAAAAGGTCCCGTAATAATTGAAAGTTAGAATAAGGCAAACTCTATTCTTAGAGCTCTAATGAAGTAAATGATGCTGATAAGATTAATAAAACTTATGTTTGTAGGTAGAATGAGAGATAATCTTTAATTACTGTTACGTAAATTAATGTAGCCTTGCTTTATCTTTCTTTAAATAGTATTAATTTTAAATAAATATAAGAAATAATACACACCTTTTTGTAGTGCATCTCTCTAAGAACAAATATGACTTTCTCTCCGATAGATACGTACTGCTTTATGAATACGGATTTCCTATGATTTACTCGCTGGGAATTTGTAGCTGCCGTTAAGGCTCAATTTCCTTCCTAAAAGTGCACCTTGACAGATTTGGTGTTTTAATAAAGGAAGTATTGAATACAAATTAGGCAATAAAATACTGCGATAAAAAAATTTAATAGTCGAAGAGCTGAGGACTATTTATCAACGCCGTTTACCCTCATTTTTATGCGGCGTGGTCCGTCGCGCGCATTAACCATGCGAGGTGGGTTTCATTGTCCACGCCGGTACTATCGATTGTTTACAGGCGTACGCGCATATTTATATTAAGTTGTCAAGGGCATTCGTTAAAGGAAATTATACCGTATTACTTACGCGATAGGGAGATGTATCATGTAATCTGGATAGTTGTGTATCGACGTTGTCACACGTACAAGCTTCGATATGACCATTTGAGGAGTTCAGTCACGAAGATACGTACTCCAGCACGCCGGAGCGGGGTATCGACGTTGACCGTCGGTTATGATGTTAGAATAAGTTTGAATAGAGTAATTAACTCATGAATACACAAAGCGAATAAGACTACACATGAGAAATTATTAATAGTATCCATTGTTTGACGAAGAATGTAGCTACTTATTGTTTATTGTATTTTAAATAACTTATATAAGAATTTAATAAGATCAAAACTGTATAATGTTAGTGATGTGTTTGTGATTCATCGAAGCCGTCCCGTTGTAATATCGATTGTCGATAAAGTCAACGATCGATTTGTTCTCTTTGATGTGTCGTCAGATATATTGTGTAAATGCTTAGTATGAATTTTAGATCGACATTACATAAGTGACGATGACTGTAGTAATAAAACACTGGCGAACACTTTCGATGCAGTCGATAGCTCTTAGATAATTTCGTTACAGTATTTTATAAGAGTTTCGTGATATTTATTTCGATTATATATTGGCTGAGTGGAACATAAATTTTTTTTCGACAGATGTTTTACTAAACCCTTTAATTTAGCCAGAGCTTTCTGTAACGAGGAACAACGTGTTGATAAAATATCATGGTGGTAAATCAAGGCAAAAATTTGTCGCCAAGCAGCTATAATTCCGTTCCGGCAGCGGTACTTAAGAGTCAGTCCCTCCCTTTCTAGGTTCATAGTATTTACTACGTCAGACTACATCGCCAATTAACATCGCGTGAGACTGATGTCAGACGCTAAAACTTATGATGTTACAAAAGTTTCGGTACATATCCTTAAAGTATAAATGAACGCCAAGCAAATTTTTTTTCCATGTTGCCAGTTTCAATTTGTAGTTCGAATATGTTTCAAAAGGTAAAGAATTGTTCTACAAATCAAACATAGCATCGAACTTTGGTCCGGAACTGTTACCCACAATTTTGTTGTTTGCCTGCATCATTCTATTTTGCATCTATTTAAATGGATTAAATATCGAAACGTAAGTCTGTACGTTTCAATTACTTGAAAAAAAAAGTAGAAAATGGGTCGCGTTTCGGGATCAGCCTATGCATATCCAGCCTTTCGCAGGCCGGCATGACAGCGGCGACCGGCGATGGATAGTGTGTCACTCAGTGGTCGCCGTTGTTTTTGGATTGTACAGCGCTTACCATCAGGCAAAGTGCAGTCACTTTGCCGTGCTACAATAAAAAAAAATGTAGAAAATAGCGAATAGAATTCATAATATCACTTAATCAATGTATCCAAACATTATATAGCTATTATGTGATTACGTAAAGAATCATAGAACTTTCTTAAATGTTGATTATAAATTAGCCTCAGTCTCACGTATTTATATAAATATACTTTTGTTATATCAACTAAAACGAACTTTAAATGGCGATTATATAAAAAAAACCTTGTCATATAAGTAATATTTAACTGGAATAATTATCTGTCTATGAGATAAACAATGAGTCACGAATGCCGCCGGGTTACGGGCCATTAACCGATGACTTTCTAGATACGTCACACGTTATCCTGTCCATCGACGGCGATAAATTGGCAATTCTTTTAACTAATGTATACAGCCTCTCAGATAACTAGAACTACTCTGAAGTATGAATAGAAATTCTACTTTATAAAATATAGGTCGATTCAAAATAAGACAGAACCGAAGATACGTATATATTTATAGTACATTTTATTTTTTCTGGTAATACAAATAAATCACTATATACATATTATTTTTGCTTTTATTTGTCCGGCTGTACAAACGTGGGAAACGGAAACAACAACCATTCCATTTTTCATCATTCCATCAATTCCAGGTGGGAAATTCTGTGAAAACCAATTGTGTCAGTTATAACTCGTCCAAATCAGACGGGCGGAATTACAAAAACTCTAAGAGGTTTAATTTAAGCTATGTTTAACGAAAGTTTTTGAAAGCATAGTATTTAATTGTTTTTCTCTCACGATACGACTACTAGATATTTGACAAATATGCATTTAGATCAACAATCAACAATGTTATAGAGTATTTACATCAAGAATTTACGATTAACGCGTTAACTTTCGGTGTTATGATGTATGCACATTTTTATGTTATTGTCAGTAAATATCTTCCACTTTTAAAATATCTCAGATGGGAAGGTTGCCCGATTTTGAAACATTCTTCATTGGTGCTCTGCTTCTATTGATCTTAGCGTGATGATATATAGCCTATAGCCTTCCTCGATAAATGAGCTATCTAAAACCGAAAGACTTTCTCAAATCAGACTGGTAGTTCCTGAGATCATAGCGTTCAACCAAACAAACAAACAAACAAACTCTTCAGCTTTATATATTAGTATAGATATGTATTATTATATACTATGTGTCGACAAGAAAATTTGACTATTGGAAGAAAAAAGGTGTACCACATTTGAAGCCTGTACCGATATTAGGAAACTACGGCCAATACATTTTATTACAAGAGTACATTGGACAAGTATCCCAAAAGTTGTGCCAGGGATTCCGTAACGAACCATATTTTGGCACTTATTACGGCACGGAACCGGCGCTGACGGTGTTGAGTCCAGAGTTACTAAAACTGGTACTCGCAAAAGACTTTTATTACTTCAGTAGCAGAGATAATTTAAATCACAATTTTAAAGAAATAATTACACAAAATATATTCTTCGCACACGGGAACAGATGGAAAGTCATGCGGCAAAATTTAACTCCACTCTTTTCATCATCAAAAATGAAGAACATGTTTTATTTAATAGAGAATTGTGCGCTAGCTATGGAGAGTACCTTAAACGTTGAAACAGCTGCATGTGATATCGTAGAAGCCAGACCTTTAATGATACGTTACACCATGGATTGCATCTGTTCGTGTGCTTTTGGAGTAAATTCCAATACTTTGGAGCCCAATTCAAAAAATAATCCATACACTATAATGGGCAATGTAATTTTTGCCAGCTCCATTTACAGTGGAATAAAATGGATTGCACGTTGCATTTGGCCTGGTATATTTTACAGTCTCGGCTTAAAGTACTTCCCTGTGCAAGTATCAGAATTCTTCTCTAGAAAGTATTTTTGATTTGATTTGATTAATAATTTCAATTTGAATAAAACATTCATTATGACAAAGAATACACTGACGATGACTTACTTGATAGCGTATTCGGATAACGTGTCGATGTACGTAGATTCGAACCCTTGCTATTGCTCGGAGCTTCCGGTGAAATAAAATATAATGATGAAACCATACCATGGTGATAAGGTTTTGCCTAAGTCCGCCTGTCTAGCTACCACCCTCAAGTCGAAAAACTATCGCCAAGCATCTGTTGGTGAATTCCGGCAGAAACCCGTGAGAGTTAGGTCGTCTTTTAACACTGAATTGTGGTCAAACGCTAAATCCTATAAAGTGAAAAAAGACATCCGAGATTTGATTAAAGCATACAGCCCTCGCCAAACTTTTTGACCTCTGAATATTATAAGTTTTTTTTTTTATATATCATAGGAGGCAAACGAACAGGTGGGCACCTGATGTTAAGTGATCACCACCGTCCATATACACTTGCAACACCAGGGGAGTCGCAAGTGCGTTGCCAGCCTGTGTTGGGGAGGGAGAGGTAAGTGGAAGGGGAGGGCAGATGAATTTATTATTGGTTTTCATTGATAATACAAAACATAATTCTCAGTCTTTCTATTTTCACTAACTTATATTTCTCGTGAGAGGGTAGTACTCCCCCGGCAGAGCCGACCCATTCATGCTGAAACCAATAATAGCTTCAGCGTGGCTCTACCACCTACCAGCGTGGATCTACCACCTACCATCATATCATCATACCAAGTATATCATCGAGATAATTGAGGAATAAAAAAATGCCAATTTTACACTTCTATAATAATAATATTTTAACTTTAGTTTCTATTAAACTCTTGTCTGTATGAAACGCAAATCCGAACGGCTATATTCCCAGCGGCCAAAAAGATTGACGAGGGCAGAACAACACGCAAATTAAGATTTTGATTGTTCGTAATTCTAAGATGGTTTTAGAATTAAAGCATTGTTATAAGACGAATAGCGGTGTTATTTTTATTTTAGACGCAAACGTTTTCAACCCGTCATTATAAGTTGGTCCCTTTACTAATAGTGGTTCCTATTAGAGCAACTAAGACATATAATTTTACACAATGGATAGGAAATCCATCCTGTTGGTTATCGGTTGCCCGTTATTGACAATGTGATTAATCAATCAGTTTTACCACAACGTACGAATAAGCAAGTATTATACTACAATGAACAAGTGTGAAAGGAAGAGCAAATCACGTCGCTGACAAACAAACTCGTGATACGAGAACAATGAATATTAATTTCATTTATTATTATTATTAATTGCAACATTTGTTGAAAAATAACAGAACAGGGTAATTCTTTATATGATTAATAGCTGTAATTGGCCTCTACACTCTTTACCGTAATATTTGTCTCATTATTTTGTTATCAAAAGAACTGTTAAAGTTATTCTTATCTTATATTCGTATGTAAAGTTTAATTTGATAACTATTCAAATTTCAACAATAGTTGTAGAGATTAAATTAAAATTGTCGTTGATTGCGCTTGATCGTGCGTACTTAACTCGTATAAATACTACGAGAAGAAAGTCGGTACTAATATTAATCAGTGGCAATTCTTAAAAAGATCACGACGCGACAGCGACTCTTTTTACATAATCGCATTTTTCTTTATTCGGCTTAATGGCATGTCAGATAAATATCATATAATTTCATGGAATTTTTATTAAACGAGATGTCGGATATAATTTACGAAAGATTATCGAAGTCAAAATCGAGTTATATAATGATGATGTATATATTTTTTTTGATAGTAGCTTCCTACGTTTTAATAAATCACTTGTGAATAATCTAACATCGTCCGTTGTCTTATGCAGTTATATAATAATGCTTTAACTTTACTCAAAAGTTTTTCGTGAAAAAAATTGTTGCAGGTGTCTAGGAATAAATAGAACACATTTCAATCATTTTAAGAAATGTCTGTCTGTATCACTGCTAAAGTACTGGGTTCACAATAAACCGTAAAGCATATCCTCGGAAGTAACACACAAAGGAGTCAAAAGTAGTGGCGTAGAGTGAGTATGAAAGCATAAGCGAGCGTCATACCGTTTAGCGTGACGGCATACGGGACGATTTTACTGACATTACGCGCCAATAGATGCTTCACATGAATAATTAATAACAGCAATATAAGAATCATGTCATGCCGCGTGCAAGATACCGTAATCAATTACCAACGACAATTAAAGACACCAAATTTAAACTCTTGTGCTCATTCTTTTTGTAGATCTAACATCAATTTACTATTATTACTCGTAATTGTAGGTGTTCCTTTATTTGTAATTCGATCAGTCGTATAATAAATTATAATACTATTCGGGCTGATAACGGATTTGCAGATTGATGTTTTGCAACTCACTAACATAAATTCTCATATCTACATTCGCGTTATGAATTATGTGTTCTACTCTTTCGTATAAGATAAGTGTATTAACATGGCTACGAAGAAAGAACTTTGTTACCGAATCGAAGATGCCTACATCGATTATGCAATGTAATCAACAGATCAAGTTTCTATTGCGAAACTGTAATTAGTAGTCACAATCGATAAGGATTTTAAAGATAATGTTTCTGTAGAGAAAGTGGCTATTCACGATTTTAATTGATATAATTAGTAAGTACTTGATTAGACTCGATCTATCACGTTTTGTATATGTTATCGAAATAGTTTTTTTTATATCATAGAAGGCAAACGTACAGGTGGATCACCTGATGTCAAGTGATCACCACCGTCCATGGACAATTGCAACACCAGGGGAGTCACAAGTGCGTTGCCAGCTTGTTTTGAGTGGTGAGGAAGGGAAGAGGAAAGGGGAAGTGGAAGGGGAGGGGAGGTGGGTCTCCGGCGCTCTCACTGACCGAACAAAACGCAACAATGCAAGCACTATTACTTCACGTCGGTTTTCTGTGAGAGGGTGGTACTACTCCGGGTGAGCCGACCCTTTTATGTTGAAACCAGTAATAGCTTCAGCGGGGCTGTACCACCATTAAAACATACTGTTACAACTATTAGTATTAGATCATACTGATTTATCGTGCTAATTTAACTTTAAAAGTGATATAATAATGTGCCTTGAGTAATTTAAAATTTAAATTCTGTATTAAAACAATTGATTCATATATATTCTTTCCGATGGGTTTCGCGAATCAAGCGTATGAAAACGACTGCCCGAATTGGAGGATATTACAAAATTGCGTACATCTGTTGGACTTTCATTCCATATGACACATAAATATTTCCTAGACGTGGGTATGGTAAGCAATACCTTGATTGTTTTAAGATTATTGGCGATAACATCGGCCCCTGCGATTACACATCTGTACAAAACTTTGAACATTTGCTTCAAGAATGCCCCAGGTTTACTACGAAAAGACTAGGGCACATAATGCTTTGTGATAATCTTCGTATATATCCATTCGATCTTTTAGGCTTGATGGAGAAGGAGTCTGCAATAAAATCGTTCGATAATTGTGTCATGTGATTGTTAAACTTATTGTGATTGTTAACTTTAAGACATTTAACGGACTTTGAATTACCACGACTCTCTTTGTCTTTCTGTCTTTCTGACTGTCTCTCTGTCTTTTATCTATATCAGAACTAACAAATCTTGGTGCCTTAATATTATGCTCATGCAACACAGCAAAGCAGTGAGTACTGACTCGTATCAAATTGCAATCACCTCTCTCTCTCTTTATATTACCAATTCCAAATTTTTTTTAATGTTCAACAGATACGCGCTTGGCCACAATCTCACCTGATGGTAAGTGACGATGAGGCCGGTGATGTATCGCGCTTACCCACTAGATGCCTGTTCACTCTACTCTTGAAGACTCCCAAGTTATAGGATGACGGGAAGACAGACGCCGTTTGACATCCGTCAATAAAGAACTTCAAAAAAGGTTGTGAAGGAGGTTGCTATGCTCGACTGTATGTATTATTTTACTCTTACGTTCCAATTACCCTTTTTCATTCTACATTCAACAATGATATTACAACATACAACTATTATTATAATATTTATCCCTTTAAAAAATCAATGAACTATGGTCGAATGTCGACCACTGGGCGCCCACTAGTTTTGATAATTACACCATTTTCTTTTAACCACACAAATGTCACAATAATGATAAACAATGTAACTTATAATAAGTAAGTTTTCTTAATGAAGATCTGTTAACAAAAATATTATTCATAAATTGAAATTGTTTGCAAAATATCTGTATGTAATGGAAGGTTTATGAATGATGAGATCGAATTGAACGAATGCTATTAAGAGTTGTTTTCATAAAAAACTTAAACCAGTTGTTAAGCTAGAGACCGCTTGGACACGCTTATGTAATTAAATATTGTAAACATATGTTTAATTAGATCTAAAAATGTTGAGCTCTGCTTAGTAAAACTCGTGTTAAACCCGCGTTCATTTTTATTTTGTAATAAGACCGATACCGTGTTATTACAAAAAAGGTAAATACGTATTGAATACTTGTTTTAAAAAAGTTTGCGTACTTTCGTATTAAATGCACAGCGCTCGCTGAACGTTCGACATCTTGCTCTATTATCTCTGTTTTGTTAGGTTAGGTTAGACTTGCGAAAAGGGATAACGCGAGCATGCCGCGGTAGCGGTCGGCGGTGTATTTAATAATAAAGTACCCAAACTCTTTTAAAGCAAGTATTCAATATATATTTAACCTTTTTGTAACACCAATAATGTTTAATAAGCAATTTTATTTCACAATCAACAATCAAAGTTTAAATATAATTCGATTCACAGATTTAGTTGGATCTCAAATTTCATTAGAATTCAAACCACTCAACCAAAGGGACTCTATTTCTCTTTTAACAAACAAAGGTATCATCTTAGTTAAACTTGAAAAAATGTCTATCAAAATGCTGAATATAAAAAAAAATCTTAAAGTAGTCAAAGTAGGTGTCGTGTCACCATGTTATTATTATGTTAAGCATGAACATAAACCATTACTGATACTTATTGGTGAGTACATCAACATAAGTGATTGCCTTAAGGTATCATGAGGCTCACGACTCTTACATAACGTCTGTCGGTAATAGATAATGCGTAATACTAATGACAAGTGATATTTGAAATATATTAGGTACTCACTGTCTCACCTCATTTCGTTGGGCACCTTTAGAATGATTGAGTGAGGCAAATTAGATAAGATATCGTAGACTTTCATTTTTGGGGTTGAATTTTCTAAAACTAATATTATAGTTCAAAATGTAAAAGTCTGAATTAAATAATTATGTAGTAGTCTGGAGCTTCGTAGGAGGTAAAACAAAGATTTATTATCGTATGTTAAAATGTATTACAATACATCGGTAGCGCCTAGACTATCAAACCTCTTCCATTTGCATATCCGATAGTAAACGTATCTTATGTAATATATACAACGGAAAAAGCTTTTTCTATATACCCAACTACAGTATTAAATATGCATATTGATAAATCTGTAATTCTGTCTGTACATATAACTTTTACAGTTATACTTCTATTGGCGCGTTAGGGAAAAATGATGAGAGTACATTTTTAAGATGCGCAGGCACACCGTCACGAAAAACCGACACTCTGAAGTTAGCTATAGTCAATTTTTTCTATTGTTGGTGTCGTTTTTTCTACAAACGTAGAATAAGGTGAAAGATAACATTTTTGAAAAGATTTTTATCTTGTTACGCCCAAGAAGTATAACTTCTAACGAGTGTACATAAGTACATTTTTTTTTCACATTTTACGCCAGATATATATATATATATTAAAAGACACAGATCACCAAGATACCATTGATCATATCTGCCTGTCTATTTGTATGCCTCGATTTCATTCCATATCCGAGGTTAACTTTTATTCGTATTTTTAGTATCGGATGTGTTATAGCGATACCGGAAGGAGATGTTTAAATTATTTGAATATCATTTTACGTTATAAAAATATTATAAAGGCCATATTAAATCATTAATATTAATTACAAAAATAGAGATCATTACACAATGTATCACAAATTAGATGAAGTAATTAAGTATAGCTTTTTTTATCGAACCTACTACGCTATTGACCTAGCGAGGTCTTAACAGCTTCACCGGATTAGTATTTATGTATAGCCTTTTCCGTATGCTACACTGTATAATATTATTACATACATAGATACATGATATTTAGTGTAAACGAGTGTGTACATATGTCACCGGACGGCATGTTTAGAGTGTTGCCGAGACTAACGGCTCGCCGCGACGCAAAAACGACTCATGCATTTCTCGTAATTTCGTAACCTCGTTTGTAATTGCTGTGTGTTTTATTCCATGGCAAGTACCCTTTCATGTTGAAACCAGTAATAGCTTCAGCGGGGCTCTACCACCATTAAAACATACTGTTACAACTATTAGTATTACAATATACTGATTTATCGTGCTAATTTAACTTTAAAAGTGATATAATAATGTGCCTTGAGTAATTTAAAATTTAAATTCTGTATTAAAACAATTGATTCATATATATATTTATAATATGAAAATTATTGTTTAAAGATTGTTTATAGATAAAAAAGTAATAATACATTTATAAATAAATAAGTATTGTATTAACGATAATACACGAGTACAATACTACAGTGTTACATATGTAACAGATACAAAGTACACTCAAGCTCTTGTTCAAATAATGGTTTTATGTGGAATTCGAATAAACAGCACAACACAGTAGAGATGTGTCCACTTAAATCACCGTGTCATCCTGCAGCAAAATTTATACCGTACTAACCTCTGCCCGCGACTTCGTTGATATACATTTATAACGAAATAAGTATTGTATTATCGTGTACAATACTACAGTGTTACATATGTAACAGATACAAAGTACACTCAAACTCTTGTTTAAATAATGGTTTTGTGTGGAATCCGAATAAACAGTACAACACAGTAGCGATGTGCCCACTTAAATCACCGTGTCATTCTGCAGCAAAATTTATACCGTACTAGCCTCTGCTCGCGACTTCGTTCGCGTGGATTAATTACTTTGGGTTAACGCTAACACGCAGCGGAAGCACTCAAGAGGAATAAAAACACGATTTTGAAATATTCTTCATTGGTGCTCTGCTCCTATTGGTCTTAACATGATTATATATAGCCTATAACCCTCTCCGATAAATGAACTATATAGCACTGAAATAAATTTTCAAATCGGACCAGTAGTTCCTGAGATTTACAACGTCACAAACCCACAAACTTTACCTCTTTATAATATTAATATAGATTATTACAAAAAAGTTACGTACGTGTTTACAGATAGAGGGTATTTACATGGACATCATTTAAATGTAAATACCCTCTAACACTTGTCTAAGTTGACAGTTCTTATTTTATTGTATTTTTATTTGCCGGCGAAACACGTTTCGTAATAAATAATGAATTTCTTGGGTGTAATTAATTAGGAGGTTATAAATAAATTACACAATTTTAGAGATTCACAAGTAAATCATAAGTACTACTACATGACACTATTGGACATTTGTTAATGTATTTGACAATTGATTAATCCGACATCACAGTTATTCTACCTCACGCGCTTGACGTAATATATTAATCTTATAAATTGCTTGTCATATATATTAATACGTGAAGCCTAAACTTTGTATCCCTTTTTAACGGAATTCGGCGAACGGATGAACGTGAAATTTGGCATAGTTAAAGTTTATATGGAGGAGAAGTGCAGAAACCTATTTATTTTATATAAAATGCATTACAAGTACATTAAATTAATTAAAATATGCATTACTCACACTACTGCTTCAATTTTACACAACATATACACACATGTAAATAAAAAAGACATTTTGACATCTGTCAATAAAGGACTTCAAAAAAGGTTGTGAAGGAGGTTGCTATGCTCGACTGTATGTATTATTTTACTCTTACGTTCCAATTACCCTTTTTCATTCTACATTCAACAATGATATTACAACATACAACTATTATTATAATATTTATCCCTTTAAAAAATCAATGAACTATGGTCGAATGTCGACCACTGGGCGCCCACTAGTTTTGATAATTACACCATTTTCTTTTAACCACACAAATGTCACAATAATGATAAACAATATAACTTATAATAAGTAAGTTTTCTTAATGAAGATCTGTTAACAAAAATATTATTCATAAATTGAAATTGTTTGCAAAATATCTGTATGTAATGGAAGGTTTATGAATGATGAGATCGAATTGAACGAATGCTATTAAGAGTTGTTTTCATAAAAAACTTAAACCAGTTGTTAAGCTAGAGACCGCTTGGACACGCTTATGTAATTAAATATTGTAAACATATGTTTAATTAGATCTAAAAATGTTGAGCTCTGCTTAGTAAAACTCGTGTTAAACCGGCGTTCATTTTTATTTTGTAATAAGACCGATACCGTGTTATTACAAAAAAGGTAAATACGTATTGAATACTTGTTTTAAAAAAGTTTGCGTACTTTCGTATTAAATGCACAGCGCTCGCTGAACGTTCGTCATCTTGCTCTATTATCTCTGTTTTGTTAGGTTAGGTTAGACTTGCGAAAAGGGATAACGCGAGCATGCCGCGGTAGCGGTCGGCGGTGTATTTAATAATAAAGTACCCAAACTCTTTTAAAGCAAGCATTCAATATATATTTAACCTTTTTGTAACACCAATAATGTTTAATAAGCAATTTTATTGCACAATCAACAATCAAAGTTTAAATATAATTCGATTCACAGATTTAGTTGGATCTCAAATTTCATTAGAATTCAAACCACTCAACCAAAGGGATTTTATTTCTCTTTTAACAAACAAAGGTATCATCTTAGTTAAACTTTAAAAAATGTCTATCAAAATGCTGAATATAAAAAAAAATCTTAAAGTAGTCAAAGTAGGTGTCGTGTCACCATGTTATTATTATGTTAAGCATGAACATAAACCATTACTGATACTTATTGGTGAGTACATCAACATAAGTGATTGCCTTAAGGTATCATGAGACTCACGACTCTTACATAACGTCTGTCGGTAATAGATAATGCGTAATACTAATGACAAGTGATATTTGAAATATATTAGGTACTCACTGTCTCACCTCATTTCGTTGGGCACCTTTAGAATGATTGAGTGAGGCAAATTAGATAAGATATCGTAGACTTTCATTTTTGGGGTTGAATTTTCTAAAACTAATATTATAGTTCAAAATGTAAAAGTCTGAATAAAATAATTATGGAGCTCTCTGGAGTACTCTGGAGCTTCGTAGGAGGTAAAACAAAGATTTATTATCGTATGTTAAAATGTATTACAATACATCGGTAGCGCCTAGACAATCAAACCTCTTCCATTTGCATATCCGATAGTAAACGTATCTTATGTAATATATACAACGGAAAAAGCTTTTTCTATATACCCAACTACAGCATTAAATATGCATATTGATAAATCTGTAATTCTGTCTGTACATATAACTTTTACAGTTATACTTCTATTGGCGCGTTAGGGAAAAATGATGAGAGTACATTTTTAAGATGCGCAGGCACACCGTCACGAAAAACCGACACTCTGAAGTTAGCTATAGTCAATTTTTTCTATTGTTGGTGTCGTTTTTTCTACAAACGTAGAATAAGGTGAAAGATAACATTTTTGAAAAGATTTTTATCTTGTTACGCCCAAGAAGTATAACTTCTAACGAGTGTACATAAGTACATTTTTTTTTCACATTTTACGCCAGATATATATATATATATATTAAAAGACACAGATCACCAAGATACCATTGATCATATCTGCCTGTCTATTTGTATGCCTCGATTTCATTCCATATCCGAGGTTAACTTTTATTCGTATTTTTAGTATCGGATGTGTTATAGCGATACCGGAAGGAAATACCCTCTAACACTTGTCTAAGTTGACAGTTCTTATTTTATTGTATTTTTATTTGCCGGCGAAACACGTTTCGTAATAAATAATGAATTTCTTGGGTGTAATTAATTAGGAGGTTATAAATAAATTACACAATTTTAGAGATTCACAAGTAAATCATAAGTACTACTACATGACACTATTGGACATTTGTTAATGTATTTGACAATTGATTAATCCGACATCACAGTTATTCTACCTCACGCGCTTGACGTAATATATTAATCTTATAAATTGCTTGTCATATATATTAATACGTGAAGCCTAAACTTTGTATCCCTTTTTAACGGAATTCGGCGAACGGATGAACGTGAAATTTGGCATAGTTAAAGTTTATATGGAGGAGAAGTGCAGAAAGCTATTTATTTTATATAAAATGCATTAGAATTACATTAAATTAATTAAAATATGCATTACTCACACTACTGCTTCAATTTTACACAACATATACACACATGTAAATAAAAAAGACATTTTGACATCTGTCAATAAAGGACTTCAAAAAAGGTTGTGAAGGAGGTTGCTATGCTCGACTGTATGTATTATTTTACTCTTACGTTCCAATTACCCTTTTTCATTCTACATTCAACAATGATATTACAACATACAACTATTATTATAATATTTATCCCTTTAAAAAATCAATGAACTATGGTCGAATGTCGACCACTGGGCGCCCACTAGTTTTGATAATTACACCATTTTCTTTTAACCACACAAATGTCACAATAATGATAAACAATGTAACTTATAATAAGTAAGTTTTCTTAATGAAGATCTGTTAACAAAAATATTATTCATAAATTGAAATCGTTTGCAAAATATCTGTATGTAATGGAAGGTTTATGAATGATGAGATCGAATTGAACGAATGCTATTAAGAGTTGTTTTCATAAAAAACTTAAACCAGTTGTTAAGCTAGAGACCGCTTGGACACGCTTATGTAATTAAATATTGTAAACATATGTTTAATTAGATCTAAAAATGTTGAGCTCTGCTTAGTAAAACTCGTGTTAAACCCGCGTTCATTTTTATTTTGTAATAAGACCGATACCGTGTTATTACAAAAAAGGTAAATACGTATTGAATACTTGTTTTAAAAAAGTTTGCGTACTTTCGTATTAAATGCACAGCGCTCGCTGAACGTTCGACATCTTGCTCTATTATCTCTGTTTTGTTAGGTTAGGTTAGACTTGCGAAAAGGGATAACGCGAGCATGCCGCGGTAGCGGTCGGCGGTGTATTTAATAATAAAGTACCCAAACTCTTTTAAAGCAAGTATTCAATATATATTTAACCTTTTTGTAACACCAATAATGTTTAATAAGCAATTTTATTTCACAATCAACAATCAAAGTTTAAATATAATTCGATTCACAGATTTAGTTGGATCTCAAATTTCATTAGAATTCAAACCACTCAACCAAAGGGACTCTATTTCTCTTTTAACAAACAAAGGTATCATCTTAGTTAAACTTGAAAAAATGTCTATCAAAATGCTGAATATAAAAAAAAAAATCTTAAAGTAGTAAAAGTAGGTGTCGTGTCACCATGTTATTATTATGTTAAGCATGAACATAAACCATTACTGATACTTATTGGTGAGTACATCAACATAAGTGATTGCCTTAAGGTATCATGAGGCTCACGACTCTTACATAACGTCTGTCGGTAATAGATAATGCGTAATACTAATGACAAGTGATATTTGAAAATTGAATTGAAATTTGAATGAATTTATCCATGAAAAGAGAAGTGACTAAAGTGGTGATTACAAACAAAACTCAGCTCTTAGAAACGATTATTCATGTTTGGAATCATCATCCTCAAATGCAGAACACAGTACAGTCTTGCATTAATAGCATGCCGCGCAGAATTAAAGCTCTCATAGCAGCCAAAGGTGGATCAACAAAATATTAACTTTTCATTATATTTTCTTCATTTTTGTTCGAGAGTTCATAAATACATATTTTTTATATAATGACGATGTTTCATTAGTTTTACAGATACTTACGTTATTAATAATATAGTAAATATACATTGTATCTCATAAAAACAATACATCTGTACAGTATCACCTGATAATTAACGTTTTATATAAGTTCTTATGGTGCGTCTAATAATATGGCCAGGGACTGTATATGGTAACCTAAAACATTCTCACGATTACGCGTCAGAACGTTTTTTTATACAAAGTGACGCGCTACTCTGCGTGATGGTAAGCACAGTAAAATCCAAAAATAACTGCTACACTTAGAGATCTACAATTAATCGATATTCGCCAGTGTCATGCCGGCATGCATGCCTTTCAGAAGTAATAGACTGGCCGCTCCCAAAACGTAAACAACTTACAGAGAGCACTATAAAGGATGGAAATCCAGTCAGGTCTATGCATAATTCCACCACGAACGATTATTGTATATAGAGCGGCAGATCGCGTAAAGCACCGTAAGCGTACTCTACACTTACACTTACTGTATCGTCATTACAATCACATCAGTTTGAAGATACGCACTGCTGAGCCATATTCCTCTTCCCGAAGGTATGTCCACCACGCCAGCCCACGACGTATTGGCAATGGCAATTGGCATTTTAATGGTGGTAGAGCCACGCTGAAGCGATTACTGGTTTCAGCATGAATGGGTTGGCTCTCCCTCTGACAGAAAACCGATGTGAAGTAACAGTGCTTGCATTGTTGCATTTAGTTCGGTCAGTGAGAGCGCCGGAGGCCCACCTTCCCTCCCCTCTCCTCTCCCTCTTTCTCCCATAACCCTTCCCCGCAAAGGGTGGCAACGTACTTGCGACTCCTCTGGTATTGTTAGTGTCCATGGACGGTGATGATCACTTAACATCAGGTTAACCTGTTCGTTTGCCACCTATGACATAAAAAAAAAAATATATCAAACTCTGACAAATCCATAGTTATATATTTACTCACATACGGTGGTACTACACACAATTCTCAGTTTCAGATTTCCTAAGGGTGTTTCTTTCACCGTCAGATGATACTGAGTGTTGCCCAGCTGAAGTTAGTAAATGTACACCAACTTCGAAAGCTTCGTTAGTATATGAAATTGACTGCCGATCAAACCACTCGATCACTGAGGCTTGTTTTATGATAGTCCTTATTCAGTCGGACACAATTACAATGTCCCCACGCCCGAATAATTTTACACCAAGTCATGTCATTATAGTTTTCACAACAAAAATAACTGGTATTTATAAAATATTATTGAAAACTGATTTAACGATATCTGTTAAAACGCCAGGCGTTTTCAGATAAATCAAATTAGAACGAGGCAAAAAATTATCAAAACCATTACTTGTATAAAATTACAAATGTCATATGATATTAAATTATTTGTATTTAAAATTCTAACTATTATTATGAATGTTAATGCGACTTTGTTTACTATGCTTTCACACCTTAAGTGATCATCGTAAATAGTTTGCACGCATATTTTTCAAGAGTACAGAAAATAATATAGAAAGATAACTTTCATCCAAAAAAAAATGTATATTACATTAACACGAGCGAAGCCGCGAACAAAGATTATTTATACAATAAAATGAACTTTACACATTGATATATAAACACCCAAGATGCACAGTCTCGAATAAAAGTAACGTTCAAAACCGTCCCCAAGAACTCAACGATATACCTAAGTAGTTTTTTTTATATTATAACGAACAGGCGGGTCACCTGATGGTAAGTGATCACCGCCGCCCAGACACTAGCAACACCAGGGGAGTCGCAAGTGCGTTGCCGGCCTTTTAAAGAAGTGTCGCTCGTTTTTTTGAAGGCTTGTAAGTCGTAATTGTTTGAAAATACCGCCGCTGGGAGTCGATTCCACAGGGTCGAAGAGGCAGAAATTACCTTGAAAACCTCACCGTGGAAGACCTTCACTCATCCAGGTGGTGTGGATGAAATTTCAATTTCAAGCGGGTTGTACGAAAATGCAATGTAGCGGCAGGGATAAGTCCAAACAACTCCTCTGAGTTATAACATAACCTTATGTTTTTGCAAATTCAACCTTAAGCGAATTATTTAAAGTTATTTTTACAAAGCAGTGTACAAAACGTCCAAAGACGCGAGTGACGAGAGACAGACTATTTGAAATGAATGCAGAAATCTCAATTGTGCACTCATTTCATGCAAACGGGTTTGAGACGTTGACTGTGCATCTTGGGTTTTTATATATCGTATATAAATAACAGGATTCAATTATTTTAAAGAATGATTCCAACGTAATAAATCGTGAGGATACATTTATGTAACCAAGAATCAACACTACACTTTAACATGAATTCCTTTAAAAACTTTCACTGATAATATATCGGGAATCTAATTGAAAAGTACAATAATATGTATATTCAAAATTGTCCATCACTTCGATATCGAAATAATAACCTCTCTCCATATTAATTACGTCCTAGACTTTCTAACGATGAGATAAAAAGAGGTATAGCGAGCCGTCGTAATAGGATCGGTAATGAGACCACACGATCTTCATTCTCAAAGATAAATGAGTGCACTAGACGTCATTACGTGTACATGATAACATTATGTGTGTTGGATAGAGCGACGTGTTTTTCTAACGCTATTTGTTGACATTACTGTGCTTTCATCTTCAGTAATCTATTCTATATATATGTATAATAAAATTGTAAATGCAATGTCGGTACACCGAGTACATTGAATTAAAGAATAAGGAACGGGAAACATTTTAATAATTTCTAGATTTTATGTTTGTCTGTTAGAATGCTCGTCACTTGAAAAATGCTGGACCACTTTGATTGTAATTTTCGGATGAATGCAGAACTATAAAGAAAATTAAACATTTAAAGTGGCGATGGGCAGGGCTTTTGACAAAATGCAATAAACAATGATTGAAAACGAAAATGGATTAAAATTTTAAGACAAAAGTGTGTGTGTACTTATGTACACGCGTTAGAAGTTATACTTTTTTGCCGTAACATGATAAAAATATTTTCAAAAATGTTATCTTTCGCCTTATTCCACGTTTGTAGAAAAAACTACACTAATAATAGAAAAAGTTGACTACAGCTAACTTCAGAGTGTCGATTTTTCGTGACGGTGTGCGCACGCATCGTAATAACTTCAGGGTGTCTGTTTTTCGTGACGGTGTTCGCGCGCATCGTAAAAATTTACTCTCAACATTTTTCCTTAACGCGCTAAAAGAAATATAACTTCAATAAATATCCACGCGAAGATAAAAGGAGCAGAAGTAAGCGAGTTACAATATAGTCAGAAGACATACAGAAAGGTGATAGTGTAGCTAAGCCAAGAGACGTTAGCTAAGACGATAGAATAGAATGAAAACAGTTTAAAGATGTCTATGTGTCAAGTGATTCGGAAAACCTGATCTACTAAAATTGTGTAAAAAAAGTTTTTAATAATATTCGAACCTACTTATTATCAGCGTTAAAGGTTATTATAATCATTACATAGTATAAAACAAAGTGCCCTACCTGTCTGTATGTTTGCGATAAACTCAAAAACGACTGAACGGATTTTCATACGGTTTTCACCAATAGATAAAGTGTTTCATGGGGAAGGTTTTGATATATCATTTGTTAAAGTTTTTTTTTATTATCAGGGCGGGACAACATCCGCCGGGATCGCTAGTAGGCTTAGTAGTATCTAATCCAGATGAGACAAGTAGTTCTCATGGACCATAAAAAGCGTTTACACAAGAGCGAAGTCGCTGTCACAAGCTAATATCAAATGTTCATTATTTAGTATGGATAAAAAGCTTGCAGTCTGACAATCGACATTATCTGAACCGTGTAACTTTGTGACTTATTGTGGTTTTGAAAGGATATTACAATGATTTGTCATATTGAATAGGTAAGTATATATTATACGGACATGAATGTATTATTTTCATATTATTTTGTACACAGAAGCTATAAAAAGTTTCCTATCCACGGACGCTGCACTACTTAAAACGATTTTACAGCAATTTCGGCAGCTTCCGTATCGATTTGGCAAGTTTTCAAAATAGTGTTTTCGTGATGCTGCCTAAAGCATCTTTAGTAGATTTTGAAAGGCCAATGATGATAACGGTGATATATTATAGCGGTATATATATATATATATATATATAAGCAAAAACACAATATCAGTCTTAAACAATACCAAAACTATATTTGAATGGTTTTTACTAAACAACAAAAATCGATTTTTTTTCTAAAATAAAGTTAACAATTTCTCTTACCCTTTACATCGATGTGGAATAACAGTATATGCTTACCTGTAAACAAAGTAATAGGTTTTTAAGTATGTGTGAGATAAATATCAATAGTTTTAAAAATTACAATAAGTTCGCATACACTAATGATGGGAGAGTAAATAATAGTACTTCTTGCGCTATAAATATTGAATTTGAATTAAGGAAGGAATCTGATAGGTTTTATACAGCTACATTACTGTAGGGTTGACAGGTTGCAATTTGAAGACTCTTTTATATATAACGAGCATGTTTTTTTAGTTCTGTATGTGTATATTCAAATTAAATATTCATATACGAATTTATAACAATTTAGTTACCATCATATAAGTTATATTTCGTTCAGAATCAAATGCTCGAATGTTCTGAACGCACACTATATCTTTACATATAAATTAAACAGCTGAACCCAATATAAGAAAATGTTTTCTACAAATAAAAGACTTTTCAGCTAATTATCTTAGCTACATATTTTTACACTTTTGTAGAGAGAACAAAGCGATAACAAAGGTTAAGAGATAGCAAGTGTTTAAGAGACAAAACTAGGAATGAGGTTCTATGGTGTGGTGATAATGAGAGAAAAAAAACAGTTAAGGATAAATGGCAGTCCGTAATTAATCCATTAAAAACACAAACGACATAATCTCATGGAATCGAAGGTGCGGGTATACCAACTTAAAGTATTGCGTAAGTCAAACAACAAACGATTAATAAGAATTTTAAAATATACATTATACTTGTATTTCATAGTGTGTATAGAAATATAAACATCGGTATCACGAGATGACAGCATTACCACCACATCCGTTCTACCTCAAGTATGTCCACGTGACTTACATATGAGTGTAAACTTCAATATCATGATTGCACATGTTTCATATAATATGGTTCAGGTTTCTAACTAACAATAACATGGATGGAATTCTATATGTAAACCGTGACACGAACGTTTCTTGTCTGAGTAATTATTTATATTATAATGCTAAGGATAAAAGCTATAAGTTACTAGGTAACGGATTCCCGCCCGTTTCATTGGGCACTAAAAGAATGGCAAAGGATCAATCGAATCTAAAAAATAAGTCGCCTTGAACCATCTACGAAGAATTCCGCCACGAATTGTCATAGTATCCGTTTAGTAGTGTTAATGTGATAAGCCACAAAGGAATTGTATTTTTATTACATGTATAGACGATATTAAAACAAAAATGTATGTCGATTTAATTAACACGTTTAAGGATAGGTATTCCCTAATTAACTTATACGGCTTTCTCACTGGTTATTAATTTTATGTTATTTTAAATGTTTTTTCTTTAATAACAAAGGAATTGTATTTTTATTACATGTATAGACGATATTAAAACAAAAATGTATGTCGATTTAACTTTTAAAACAAGTTGTAAGCGTTCGCACTACAGATAGGCAACCAGGACATTTCTAACACGTTTTAGGATAGGTATTCCTTAATTAACCTAAACTGATTTCTCACTGGTTATTAATTTTATGTTATGTTACATGGTTTTTTTTTCAAATATATTCTTTTATTTCTATTTAAATAATTGACTTGATATTTATTAATCAAATATAAGGTTTTTTTAATGTATAGAAAAGAGCGGTAATTCCTCTTTTTCGTACGAAGATCGAGTGACTTCCCCGCTAGAACAAGAGCTACTTAATACTAGGAGTATATTATATTATACTAAAAAATAGTTTTACAAACATGTTATTTACAATACTAGCCACATATTAAAACAAAAAATCATAAGCAGTTTGGTTCTTAGGAAGTTTGTTCTGCTTTATCATAAAAAAAAAAACTAATTCAACGGATTTGAATAATTTTTCTTTAAGAAATAAAGATTGAAATAAAGAAACACATTATTATATCGTTTGATTACCTTTAAAATGCTGTGAACTATCATAAGAGTACATTGCCGTATTAATTATTTACTAGATGACCCGTGCCCACTTCGTTGGCGGTAATAGGCATTATCAAGCTACAACTTTTCACTAGAACTCAATCATATATCTCTCATCGTTAAGACAGCGTTCGTAGGAAACATTTTCGTTCGACCATTTTTTCTCCGGTCATTTTATAGAAGTATAGATTATTAAACACTATGTCATTTTCAACATTTGAATGGTTTCACATACATGGATCAATGGAATACGCAAATCATAAAGAGAACAGTTAATTAGTGGGTATCATATACATATATTAATACGTGAAGCCTAAACTTTGTATCCCTTTTTAACGGAATTGGGCCAACGGATGAACGTGAAATTTGGCATAGTTAAAGTTTATATGGAGGAGAAGTGCAGAAAGCTATTTATTTTATATAAAATGCATTTGAAGTACTTTAAATTAATTAAAATATGCATTACTCACACTAATGCTTCAATTTTACACAACATATACACACATGTAAATAAAAAAGACATTTTGACACCTGTGAATAAAGGACTTCAAAAAAGGTTGTGAAGGAGGTTGCTATGCTCGACTGTATGTATTATTTTACTCTTACGTTCCAATTACCCTTTTTCATTCTACATTCAAGAATGATATTAACCGTAATAAAATTCAAACTTAAAAAATCAATGAGCCTATGGTCGAATGTCGACCAGTGGGCGCCCACTAGCATTTTTTAATTTGTTTTATTACCGTTTAGTTGTGAACGACTAACATGTAAATTTGTTACTTGATTGTTTATCTGTTGTGTCTGAAGCTGGCATGATTAATGAATATTGCTTACTGTTTTTGGCTCACGATCTAGATAATAAGATTTTTGATTAATTAATCTACTATATTACATGAATCAAGCCTTTCGCAATTACATTAATGACATAACTATGTAAACAAGGTCATCTTGACTAGAATTAAACGGATACTAGACGGAACACTACTGAAGGTGGTAGAGCCACCTTGTAGCTATTACTAGTTTCAGTATGAATGGGTAGGCTCGTTCGGAGTAGTACCACCCTCTCACAGAACACCGACGTGAAGTAACTATGCTTGCATTGTTGCGTTTCGTTCGGTCAGTGAGAGCGCCGGAGGCCCACCTTCTTTCCCCCTTTCCCTTCCCCTTTCTACTTTTCCTATCCCTCCCCCATACATAGGCTTGCAACGCACTTGCGACTCCCCTGGTGTTGCTAGTGTCTATGGACGGTGGTGATCACTTAACATTAGGTGACTCACCTGTTCGTTTCCCGCCTTTTGACATAAAAAAGACCAAATTTTGAAGATAAGAATACATAAAATTCAAATTCTATTTATAAAATACCATTAAAAATCTTCAAAAACATTGTTCAGAAAATCCATTGTACCCTACACGTTTCATAAACAAGTATCTCAAGCCGTAGTAAACATAAAACATGGTGTTATGTTAAAAGGCAGTATAAATAAATTTAGAGAGAGCGTGAACCATTACGTGATGTAATAAAAAAAATTACGTGATTGAACTAAATCTAAAATATGAACAACAAACCGGGCACAGATCGTAACTCATATAGCTATCGTAAAAATAAACTTGGACTTTCACTAAAACAACATAGTTTATCAGTAATAAAAGCGAGGCGTGGCTGTCACACTTTGAATCGAAGCCGTTTTCAAATTTCATATCGATGATGCAAACGCTACTGTTAAGTTTTTTAGTTGCCAATAAAAGGCAGAAAGAGGAATCTTTAAAAGGAGACGCTATATGCATTTGTTCCATACAGACATATTCCTTTCATCTCTACGTAATGCAACTTTAGTAAATATTCTTATATCATGCAATCTATATCTAACACTGTCATATTTTTATGTTTCGTTTTTTTCAATTATGGAGATATTATAAAACCTAGGAATATAGACAATAATTTCGCCGTTTTCGGACATTCAACAAACAAATTTCACGAATACAAGAAAAACATGCAGACACGACCAAATTCAGCCATATATTAATTACGAAAAAAGATCGTAGATTCATTCAATTTTGGAGCAGGAAACAAGAAAATACGAAATTATAATTTCGTTATGCATAAGCATTATTCAATTGAATTCAGTCCTTATTAATCTAATATATAAAAATCTCGTGTCAGTGTTTGTAGTCGAACTCCTCCGAAACGGCTGGACCTATTTTTAAGAAATTTTAAAAGTATATTTGGTTGGTATGAATATAGGCCGTAGAACATATTTTATACCTCCAGGTGATTAGGGTCTCCCTATCCAGATATTTTTTCAACTTTTTTGACAAATTTTCTTTTTAGTATTTTTTTTATTTGTCATCAAAAACTACCTAGAATCTCAAATGTTCACCCTCCTAACCCCACCCTCACGTTTTTTTTAAATGATACAACGGTCGTTCGTATTTCAAACAAAACAAAATTATTGACGTTACTCAATGCTAGACGGTGCTACGTCCGCCTCATCAAAATTTCTTCCACACGTAAGTCTTTCACTAAACCAACTAGGCATGTCTTTGAATAACTACCTAAATTGTTTGGTTGACAATTTGAAACGATGGGAGTCGCTGTAACCGAGTTCTAGGTATTTTAAGATTTTTCGAGTGTGGAAATACAAATGGAACCGGTAGGTAAGCGATTTCACGCAAACGAAGTTGCGCGAGTTAGCTAGTAATTCTATAAATACGAAAATGACTTAGAAAATAGATCATCGTGAAATTTTGTATGTACGTTGTCAGAGATTCATCCAGAAATTCTGTACTGTTTCTGAAAGTCAGGTTAAATCTAAATAAAAGCGAGGGACGCTGCGAGCAAAAGCTACTTATTTTATTATACATTAATACAGTTTTTGACTAACAAATTAATACATATCACATTTTAATGAGAGGTTTACATGGTAAGGTTACGTTAACGCAACAAGGCAGACAAGTTATTACAAAAGTAGAATGTTGTTCAAACTTAAATGGTAAAAAGAAATCTAAATTATAAACACTGTTGCTTGAAGTGAGTTTTCTATAAAGACATAAATAGGAACGTGATTTAATACTAACTGATCAACACGACCGTTTAGACATAAAGCAGGTAAACATAATTACTTTCCTGTTACAAGTCACTACTCTCTCTCTCACTTAGCGAAAGCGAATAATGTTTCCTCCGAATAGGACATATTTATCGTTGCAGAGTATATTTAAAATAATTAAGTTTATTATTTAAACCTTATCTAATTTGTGTGTAGTTCTTTAATACCTATGATGAATGAATGATCTTATTTTTATTAAATACTGTATAGTAAAGATGTAGTATAATATTTAAAAGAAAGTTTTTAAACTAAAGTCTTAGAAACAAATATGTATATATATGATAATATTTATTATCTATATAATAATATTATAAAGAGGTAAAGTTTGTGAGTTTGTGACGTTGGAGGGGGTAAACTCACGAATTACTGGTCCGATTTGAAAAATATTTTCAGTGTTATACAGCTCATTTATCGAGGACGGTTATAGACTATATATCATCACGCTAAGACCAGCAGGAGCGGAGCATCGTTGAAGAATATTTCAAAATCGGTGGTTTATTTCCTCTTGAGAGCTTCCGCTGCGTGTTAGCGTTAGCTTTTTTTTTCGAATTGACTACGCTATTTACCAAGCTAGGTCTTAGCAACTTCACCGGACTACAAAAAAGCGTTAGCCCAAAGTAACTATTCCACGCGAACGAAGTCACGGGCAGAGGCTAGTGATATCATAAAGTGGTAAAGTTTGTGAAGTTGTAAGGGGTAATCTCACGAACTACTGGTCAGATTTGAAAAATTCTTTCAGTGTTATATAGCTCATTTATCAAGGACGGTTATAGGCTATATATCATACCAGGAGGAGCGGAGCACCAATGAATGTTTCAAAATCGTTTTTATTTCTCTTGATCGCTTCCGCTGCATGTTAGCGTTAGCCCAAAGTAACTATTACAAGCGGACGAAGTCGCGGGCAGAGGCTAGTTATCTATATTTTAAACTAGTTACGAACACTACTCATGATAATGGTGTTAATGTCTCATAGAGTTTCGTTCAGTTTTTCTTTGTAATTTTTTAAGTGCAATTTTGGTGTTATAGCTATCTATAACTCTTTTAACGATTTCGTGTTAGTTTTCAAAAACGTTACGATTACTGCTTAACCCTTACAAAAAAGTACAATGATATGTAGCCTACATAGTGATCTTAAAGCTCCACTATAGACCAGTCAATGTGTCATGAAAATCGTTTCAATGAACAGTCCCGACAAATAACAAACAAATTTTATTTAAATGGATAGATTCATTGATATATTCTTTTATTGGTATATAAAAATGTATTAACAATGTAATAATATGCATCAATGACAATAATCATGCATGTTTTCTCTAATTGTATTATTTTATTTAGAGTTTTTTTGCACAAAAGTCAGAGGTGACAAAAGTTTGACAAAACAAAAGTCCTATTGTAAATTAAAACAAAAGGTATAAACTAAGATATACATGAGTCTGACGCTATATAATGGTCCAAATACTAGAACATCGGCAGATACAAATGTTAGAGACAAATATATAAAACTTTTGTTTAAATATTATAAGGGCAAACGAACAGGTGGATCACCTGATGGTAAGTGATCACCGCCGTCCATAGACACTAAAACACCAGGGGAGTCGCTAATGCATTGCCGGCCCTTTAAACTTTGGATTATCCTGATATAAAATACTTTTCATCCAGTAAAAAAGTAATGTTCCGGAGGTACAGGTCAAATCTACGTTAACACTAGCGAACAAAAGGTATAAACTAAGATATACATGAGTCTGACGCTATATAATGGTCCAAATACTAGAACATCGGCAGATACAAATGTTAGAGACAAATATATAAAACTTTTGTTTAAATATTATAAGGGCAAACGAACAGGTGGGTCACCTGATGGTAAGTGATCACCGCCGTCCATAGACACTAACAACACCAGGGGAGTCGGCGTTGCCGGCCTTTAAACTTTCAGTTATGATCCGGAGGTATAGGTCAAATCTACGTTAACACTAGCGAAGCAGCAGGAA